>CM055269.1:33448552-33510876 GCA_029237695.1 Conchocele bisecta | reverse complement strand
TTCTATTTATTATATACTGCTCCATGGAAATTAGCAGTTTTTCAGACTGTATACGGTAATGAATGTGTATTTGCAGCCGGCACTGCAGATGCGCGTTATGAATATAGATAGCGGAAGTAGTCATATTTTCACAGGAAGTTGTTTATTTCATCGATGAGAACATGTGATTTTTATTTACATCGTATAACTATGTATTTCATGGGTAGGTATGTAATAAAAAAGTAAATTGCGAAAAGTGATGGTAACCGAGGTAAAAATATAACATTGAAGTGGTTAACATGTAGGGTAGTCACTTTGAATTAGATAGATGGGATAAAATTTTGGATTGGAACACGGATACGTTTGTCAACTATTTCGATTGTATTGCCGCATTGGTTAAGCAGAGCGGTCCGCTGGTTTTACCGCAGAGCGCAGCGTAAAGCGGTCATTCTTTCGCAGTTTACAGAAACAAAGGAGCGTAAATTGCAATTAAAAGCGGAGCGCAGCGCGAACTGCGCTATAAGTATTGCAATTCCGCAACCAACTCTTTGGACCGCGGTCACATGATTGCAGTCCGATTGCGGTCCAATTGCGGTCCAATTGCAATTAATGGGAACGCGAATTGCAATCCTGCGCTCCAGGAATTGCAATTCGCCTGGTAAGAGAACCGCAGGCCACTCTGTAATGGACTGTTCCATGTTAGTTTTTAGACTAATCCATTAGTTATACCTTATGATGAGTAAATGCACAAAGTTTATTACAATTTTTGATTCGACTGATTCGATTACACTTTTTGCCACTACATATACCTCTGTTCAGGCATATGGTGTTGAAAGGGTTAAAGCTTTCCAATTCACACCTAAACTGTGCTATACGTGAAGTCTTGAAATAGGGTTATTCATTGTAAACCATATATAGGGCAAATATGATTGTATAAAATTATTGTAGGTGGATTTTAATTAGATGGATTAGCATATCTATTGACATATTCTTGACAAAAACAACCGTACTGTTGTGACCAGTGTAAATCTACTTGTACTTTCTACATGTATATAACTAGTGAACACTAGGTTCTGATTAGACTTCGCTGACAGAAATGTTTTAATTGTTTTCTTATCTACACAGGTGTATATGTTGTGATCACTCATTTGAACCGTCTCAGTGAGACGGTTCAAATGAGTGGTCACAACATATTCTTTCATGAAGATATAAAGAAAATATATATCTAAATGTTGCTATCTGTCCAGTCAGTATCCCACATCAGGGCTCCAGATAAGCTGCGTATTTGCTTAAATACCCAATTGAAATTGCCAAAAACCCAATTGAAATCAGTTTTTCTCATTTTCCATGAAAAAACATGTTGGTATTTCATTAGAATTGTCTCCAAGGAGACAATTCTAATGAAATGCCAAGACATGTTTTCATTTCGAAGCAAACTATTCAATAATTGCAGTCTGTTGATGTGTAAACAGTATTGTGATTTTATTTTACCCAATTAAAATTTTCAAATACCCAATTGCTTCAGAAATGATGGAGTAACAATACTCAATTACTAATTCCTTATTTGGAGCCCTGCCACATGAAATGGTTTAGTCTATGAACAAGGTGCATGATCACGTGGTTACAACAACAATTACTGAAATATATTGTTATAGTGTCCTTATTATGTACAATGAAACAGATTTAATGAAATATGGTGCATCAAACGCGTCTTGTTAAGCTGCATTTGGTGGTCTCGGTACTTTGGCCTAAACATCTGTCGTATTGCAAAGAATCAATTATCGTGTATATTGTCAGTACTGACACGGAAATTGATTCTTCGCAAACTCGACTTAAGTATGTCCCGAGACCACCAAATGCAGGTCATGAAGACGCATTTGCTGTGCCATATTTCATCAAAATCTGTTGCATATTAAGGAAAATATCAAATATTATTTCTTTGATCCGTCAGTCTCCCATATCTCCCAGTTAATTAAGGCCGAGGCATGTGCATCGTTCAAATTAGCATGGACAAATAAAAACAATAAGATAAATACCAGCTATAGAGGTGTACCGCTTTGAGCTGGCGCGTTATTATTGTAAATATTATTGTAAACACGTGCTATTTTTAAATAGTTTACGTCATATATTGTAGACATGTTATTTGTATACCAGCGCAAGCATTAACATTTGATATAATTGCTAATAATAATAACATCGTTTAGTGCTCTAGTGGGTAGATCTTCTGTTTGGTGATCGGACGGTTGTGAGTTCGAATCCTGCCAAAGGCATACATTTTTCTCTCGCTTTCACTATTTTGGCGCCAGAGGTAACGCATACATCCCCATCCCGAAACAGTCATTCATTTACTTTTACACAACATTATAAAACACTTCACTTTGAACCTAATCATTGTGAAATGCATTCTGCACATTCGTGTGTTATTGTGAAAGTCCACCTCGACTCACTACAAATGCAAATATGTTACGGAGAACACCATGTCGAAAAATAAACCTCTCACTTCAGATAATAAACAAATAAATAAATAAACGTGGATGCATGTGGTTCATAATTACCATATCAATTGTTGTTTCATGTAATAAAGATGCATTAAAAAGAAAAAGAAAACACAAAAACAATATTTAAAAAAAAATAAATAATATAATGGCCAAAGTGGGTTTCAAAATCAGTGCAAAATTAAAATCAAGTGCCACCGTTGGCCGCCAGTTTACACACTGCTCCAGTATGAGAAACTGTTTTGTCAATCGCAATATATCGATCATGACTAAAGCGACGCGCCATAATAAACAGGGAAATACCTACAGGAATTCCATGTTTATTTATACACCAATGTTTATATAAACAAAGCATGTAAACAACGCCATGTCAGGCTGGTATACTTATATGTAATATTGTTTACATTGTCTTCCACTTCCAGTTGACAAATGTATCTTTATCCAGTCTTTCACAGTGTTTGCAAACAGTGTAGCTCCGGTCTGAGCCGGCTCGAAATGAGACGTCTCATTAGGGTCTACGCTTTTTGCAAGAAGTTTTCATATTTTGTAGAAGAAAAAAACCTTCTTATGAATGGAAAAGTCTGAAAATCTTTTTCGGATGAGTTAATTAGTTGAAAAATTAACATCACAGTCCATTCCAGTAATTTAGGGTTGAAAGGGTTAAGATATTTGTAACCAGCATAGCCTCCCATCAGTATTTGCAGCCACGCCGTCCATCCGTGTGTTCTCTCATTATAAGCTACTGCATCGAGCCACCAGGGGCCCGTTTCACTAAACTTAATTCTTACGACTAAAATGTTCGTAAATGCAAATTTAGGATCGTCTGACAATATAAATTGATGGATTTACATTTATTGAGCATAGGCTGCATTTGTTTACAAGGAAACACTGTTAACGTAAAATTTACAGACTATCATAAGTTTGCACTTACGAACATTTTAGTCGTACAAAGTTTAATGAAACGGCCCCCCAGGGCAGTACCAGCGTCTATGTGATCGTGTTACCTTGGCCCTCCCTGTAAATCAGAAGTAGCGAGTATCAAAAAGCAATAACAAATTTGTGGTACCTTTATCATGCTACAGAAAACAATAAACAGACCACAAATATAGCATATTTTTTTATATTACATGAAAACACATCTTGGTATTTCATTAGAATTGTCTCCTTGGAGACAATTTCATTAGAATTGTCTCCTTGGAGACAATTCTAATGAAATACCAAGATGTGTTTTCATTTTGAAGCAAACTATTCAATAATTGCTGTCTGTTGATGTGTAAACAGTAGAGTGATTTTATTTTACCCAATTAAAATATTGAAATACCCAATAGAATAAATAGAGGACCTTACATGAGTGATAATTTAATATGATATTTATTAAACATGTTTGCTAATTTTACAAGAATCAAGGCTATTTCAAATTTCTTATGAAATCAGTCAACAAGTTTAATAAATAGCATATTAAAGGTACATGCCCACGCAGCAGGTTACACTGTACTACTACTTTTCATTTTCTGTCATGCCTTATATGAGCCATTTGTCTATCCACTAACGAGTTATTTTCAATTACGGCGCATGTTAATTGGTGTTAAATCGCATTTTATATGCCGCGACCAGAAAGGGTATTTTCCGACCTCGTGCTGTTTTTACCAATACGCGTCACGTGACACGGTCAATCATATCACATCTTTGACATGCGCAGTGAAGTATCGGAAGTTGAGAAGAAAAATCTCTGTTCGAGTCCAAATCTAAAAATCTCCACGTAACTCTTTCCATTTGGTGATCTGGTCGCCAATATTAACCACTCTCTCTCTGTACTGCCTGTCCCTCAGACATTTCGCCTTTTTTTTTGGCTAACGCCCTTTCATACAATTTCAGTCCTGGACGTTTCGACATGTTGATATTCTTGTTTACATATTGGGAAGCCTACTGACGCGCGTAGCATACTGCGCATGCGCACTGCAAGCCGTGATGTTAAAGTCGTCGTCCCCGCACATTATCAAAATAGACTGTTACCGCCGCGCGTCGCTAACAGTAAATTGATAATTATACCCACTTTTTTTGTAAAAAAAATGGGTATATTGTTTTCGTCACGGGTGTCCGTCCGTACGTCCGTACGTCTGTCACGTTTCTTGTAACTCGAAAAACTTTTTCACCTTCATACCTACGCGCCTGATATTTGGTATGTAGCTTCGTTATCATGTGCAGATGCACAAAGTGAATTCGGATTTTTGATCCGACCTCCACATCATGGATTATCTCCCTTTCGGACTCAGAAATTATTCCCTTTTTTTCTTTGTAACTCGAAAAACTTTTTTACCTTCATACCTACGCGCCTCATATTTGCTATGTAGCTTCGTTATCATGTGCAGATGCGCAAAGTGAATTCAGATTTTTGATCCGACCCTCCATCATGGATTATCTCCCCCTTTCGGACTCAGAATTTCCCATTTTTTCCTTGTAACTCGAAAAACTTTTTCACCTTCATACCTACGCGCCTCATATTTGCTATGTAGCTTCGTTATCATGTGCAGATGCGCAAAGTGAATTAGGATTTTTGATCCGACCCTCCATCATGGATTATCTCCCCCTTTCGGACTCAGAATTTCCCATTTTGTCCTTGTAACTCGAAAAACTTTTTCACCTTCATACCTACGCGCCTCATATTTGCTATGTAGCTTCGTTATCATGTGCAGATGCGCAAAGTGAATTCGGATTTTTCATCCGACCCTCCATCATGGATTATCTCCCCCTTTCGGACTTAGCATTTGGGGAAAGTGGGTATATTGCGATGGCGCGCCATCGACTTTTTCTAGTTAATAAATGATTATATTTGTATAGCGGGCACTCGTAATTTTTAGAACTGGTGGAATAGTGACATAATTATACACTTACCGGTATTTAATTCCTATAAAGAACATTTTGTGCCTACTGCGTGGGCATGTACCTTTAAATCAACACAGCTGTTAGATTATATTTATTTGATAAACACAGCATGACACATTTAAACTGTATTGGTCACCTTACCTGTTTTCTGTAGTTGTCTCATTTGCATATGTATTGCCACACCAGTGTGTTACAGTGAAACCTGTCTAAACTGGTCAAGGGTCAAGGTCCCCATGGTGTCTGGCTTAGAGAGGTTTCGCTGTAAATCAGACATTTGATCATTCTGAGCCATAGTTGTGTGCTATGCATTCACGAACAGACAATAACACTTGCCGATTTCGAGCATGGGACTGGATATACAGTGAAGCCTCTCTAAACCGGACACCCTGGGAGTTCCCCAGGGTGTCCGGTTTAGAGAGGTTTCACTGTAAATCAGACATTTGATCATTCTGAGCCATATATGTGTGCTATGCGAGCATGAATACACGTTATCACCTGAGATAAACGACCAAGACACTCATCAACAATAAGATCACAGGTGTTTTCTTGGTGTCTGGTTTAGAGAGGTTACACAGTACTCGGTTTAATGCACTGTGTTATTACACTGAATTCCCATTGTATGCAGCATTTCGTTTTTCACGATGTCGATATTAAAATCCAATACAGAGGGCTGTTTCACTAAACTTCGTACAAAATGTTTGTAAGTGCAAAATTATGATAGTCTATAACTGTTACATTAACAATGTTTTCTTGTTAACAATTATTGGATTTACATTTATTGAGCATAGGCTGCATATGCAGCCTATGCTCAATAAATGTAAATCCATCAATTGAAATTTCCAGACGACCCTAAATTTGCACTAAACCAACATTTTAGTTGTACAAAGTTTAGTGAAACTGCCCCCTGGTCCTTTAAATAATGTAGACACAATATATGACTCGGATAATTTATCTGTAACATAATTTGATAATGATTATTACTGTTGTATATGACCAGTTGTATATGACCAGGGTTCCAGATAAGGAATTAGTAATTGAGTATTGTCACTCTATCATTTCTGAAGCAATTGGGTATTTCAAAGTTTTAATTGGGTAAAATAAAATCACACTACTGTTTACACATTAACAGACAGCAATTATTGAATAGTTTGCTTCAAAATGAAAACATGTCTAGGAATTTCATTAGAATTGTCTCCTTGGAGACAATTCTAATGAAATACCAAGATGTGTTTTCATGGAAAATAAGAACAAATATTTGTGGTATTTACCGGTATATTGTTTTCAGCAGCATGATCTACGTACTCTAAAATTTGAATTGCTTTTTGATACGCGCTACTTCTGATTTCAGTTGGGTTTTTGGCAATTTTAATTGGGTATTTAAGCAAATACGCAGCTTATCTGGAGCGCTGTATGACACTTAATACAACTGGTGACTTAGTACATATGATTGTAAAAGATGGACCTCATGCAGTGATAACAATTCAGTAAATTAAGTATCAGAATATTGATCGAGTGCTTTAATGCCATTTCATTGTGAGGGAAGATATACATTATGCTAATGAAGATTCATTTATAGAGGTAAGTGTGGTATATTTGTACTATGTCCAAGTGATAGTCCTAATGGAATTTAACTCTTTGCATGCTGGGAAACTTGTGGGCTATAAATAGTTCAAAACTAGCGGACAAGAATTCATCATATTTTCTTGTATTACTCCCCGTAAATATCATGAATATGTCTTGGAATTTCATTAGAATTGAGTCCTCAGGACTCAATTCTATTGAAATTTCAAGACATATTTACAGAGAGAAATAAAACATATACTCCTAATTCGTTTGGCGGATATTTTCGCCGCTAGCATGCAAAGAGTTAAAAAGTGTCACAGGAATTATTAACTGTAGTCAAGACAACAATGACATTTACATGTTAACTCTTAGACCGCTATCTTATTTTTTTTGTCGTCTGCTGTTTATTTTCTATTTTCCATTTTTATCATCAAAAACATGCTTTGACAGCACTTTGGAATAATTTACAACATGCTTTGACAGCACTTCAGAATCATTTCGAACTGAAGTGCATACCCAAACCTGTTGATGTTATATTAAAATTTAATAAACTGTATATTTTATACCTTTAAACAAATAATCTTTGATGTAGAACTAGTAAATTGCCAAAAATAATAGAACAGGGAAACGATTATTTTCCTATGGAAGCGATCTTTTCTCTTGTTGTTGTTCAACATTCAACATAATGAAATGAAGCTTTCAAATTTACAAGATATACATGTAAATGTCAGATAAACACCTTGACACTGTAAAATAACCAATTTCTGCATGTGTATGTTCTTTATTAATAATTTATTGATACGGCTTTGACAGTTTTATATCGCTAACATATCAAATACGCCGGATAACCAATTGCAAAAATCACTCTTCCATGCGTTACATTTAAAGAGATGGGGTTAAATTGCTACCCTCGTGAGAGGTATGGAGCGGGGTAGAAATTTTGTTTCTACACATTTCTCAGGGATTCCGCTGGTGAAAATAAAAAAATAGCCACTTGATTTTTTTTCGAAAATTGTAATTTTTTATCGCCAATTGTTTATTTTTATCGCCAATTGCGAAAGTGGCGATCGCCAGCGGAATCCCTGAATTCTGTGTTGTT
Organism: Conchocele bisecta; assembly: GCA_029237695.1. NCBI lineage: Eukaryota > Metazoa > Mollusca > Bivalvia > Lucinida > Thyasiridae > Conchocele > Conchocele bisecta. The sequence goes on along the minus strand of CM055269.1, from coordinate 33,502,857 downwards.
TCTGTTCACCAGCGACATGAAGAGCGTGTGTAACCAGCTGTGTAAGGAGTTTATCAGTGACATCCTGCGAATAACGAGTTCAGCGAAGGATGAGGACGGGGCTCTGCTACAGAAATACTTCCTGGAGGGCAGGGGCTGGCCACTACTACAAGTCGTACACAAGGCTGGGGTCCAGGTAGGGGCAGAGCTCCAGTTACGGTGCGTAATTGGACCAAATTATCCGGGTATTTTTCTTATTTCTTGACGAAAAATGGCAAGTTGGGATTGCTTTAGAATCGTCTCATCGAGACGATTCTAAAGCACTCCCAACTTGCCAATTTTGGTGAAGAAATAATGAAAGTTTCCCCAAAGTTGATCAAATTACGAACCTTAACTGGAGCTCTGGGTATGGGTGACGAGAAAACTGGTATCATTAGCTGGGATTTTGCATGGTCAAGACTGAGCTATTCTCGTTACCTTATCACCAGGGGGCCGTTTCACTAAACTTCTTACGACTAAAATGTTCATAAGTCCAAATTTAAGATCGTCTGTAAATTTCAATTTATGGATTTACATTTATTGAGCATAGGCTGCATATGCAGCCTATGCTAAATAAATGTAAATCCATCAATTGTTTACAAGAAAACATTGTTAATGTGAAATTTACAGACTATCATAATTTTGCACTTACAAACATTTTAGTCATACGAAGTTTAGTGAAACGGCCCCCTGATTATCTAGTTTGTAATATATTTAAAAGGTCAGCAATGCAGAGATCTGGAGGGGGTTCCGTGGTTGCATGTACTATCATGCTGTGACAAATCTACGACCGACCAACCCCTGCTGATCCCAAGGTCAAGGTCACATACTTAGTCTCTTTACAAAACTTAACATCAGAGAAATATGTTATAACTTCTATTTCTTTCATCGAAAATTCTTAATAGTTCATGCATGCATTCCTCTAAGTCTCTAATATCATGCTGTGACAAATCCCCGCTGATCTCGAGGTCAAGGTCACATACTTAGTCTCTTTACAAAACTTAACATCCGAGAAATCGGTTATAACTTCTATTTCCTTGCTCGGATCTGCTTCACATTTCACACATGCATTGCTCCAATGGACTTCTACCACCCTGTGACAAATTCACGTCCATGCCGCCCCGCTAAGCTCAGAGTCAAGGTCACAAGCCCACACACTTGGATTTTTTTTACATATTTAGGCGTACCTGGGCCCATGAGGGGGGTATTCTGTAAGCCTCGCTTACTGACCACCCTAGTTGTAGCTTGACTGTACTACTCTGCTAACGGTTCTAAATACCAGTCACAAGGGGTCTCTGAGTTAAAATTTCCGCTGTATGCAAACTGATGTGATCAGCAACAACCTTGAGTCTAAGTTTGAAGTGTAAAAATGTGCTGAAAGGTGGAAGACCTGTGATATAAAAAATGCACATTGAAAAAAATTCCTATTACCCCACCCACCTGTTGTTGTACTGTACGTTTCACTAAACGAACATACAACACAATAACAGGTGGGTGAGGTAATGGATTTTTTATGCCACATGTCTGAATCTTCCACCCGTACTTCAACAATGAGCATTTAACGAGTTGAACAGAACAAATTGCAATCCTGTCAGGGGCTCATAAAGGGTCAGTTCAACAGGGGCTACACAAATTTTGAGATTGTGCTTTGACAGCACTAACATATATATTACAGCCAATATGTACCATTTTCAGCTAAAATTTGATTTATTATTTCACCTTGACCTTGCAGAGTGTGAGTGGGAGCCGTGACCTTGCCAACCTACTGGTCTCTCTGTTGCCATGGTGTCTGAAGTTTCCTCTTAAACTTCAGGATGCTGTGCAAGATGAAGGTAACATTAATGTCCAGAGTAACATGAAATGTGACTTTTTGGTTTGAAAAATTGGGCTTATGGCATATGTGACCACTGTAGACCCGGATCAGACTGTGCATGTGCACAGTCTGATCCGGGTCTACAGTAGTCGCTAATTAACCAATTTCATGTGTGTTTCCAATTCACTGGTATCTAACTACATATTTATTTTGCCTGAACATTTTAAATATATTTCATTGGCTCTGTACATTTGTCCGTACGTCCGTCCGTGTCCATCCGTGTACATTTACGTCAAAACGTAAGAATTGCTTCAATACTTGGACACTTGAATCACCTGAACATTTGTCACACATTCGTGCCAACATTAACTTGACCTTTGTCACCTTTGAAATGTCGCTGTCACTCGCTGAAACTCTTAGCCATTTTGTTACGTCGAAAAGTTTGTAAGAGTTTCTCCAACATGTAATATCTTCAATTTTACGCGAAGGATTGCTTCAATACTTAAACACTTGAATCACCTGAACATTTTTCACACACTCGCGTCACATTAACAGGACCTTGACCTTTGTCACCTTCAAAATGTCGCTGAAACACTTAGTTTGTATAGTTACCTGGGAGTTGAATTGGGTTATTGCCCATTATAAAAGTAGTAAGATTATTACTGATCCTACTGCTTTTGGGAGGGGCCAAGTGATTCTGGTGTGGCGAGGACCTGACATCAGATCAGGATTATTCGGATTTCAGGGCTGAATATATAGTTTTGTTATTGTAAATATTCAGTTCTGATTTTGGGATTTGCCCCCCATTTGTATATGTACTTGAACATGTACATGTACTTGTACAGGTAATATATGGGATTTAGTACTAAACCCATTGACCCAGCCTTAAATGACCTTAGCTGTTGATAGGCCGTTAAACCCCAACAAACAAACAAAGTTAGTTTGTAAGAGTTTCTCCAGTTAGAGTCCAGTATGCCATGGGGGTATATATCCATGTTTTACAATATAATGTCTAGCTCTGTATAGAAGTATATGTTGTGACCAATCATTTGAACCGTTTCACTGACGCAGTTCAAATGAATGATAACAACAAATGTTTTCATTGAGAAATGAAGAAAATGAAAAAATGTTTGTTAATTTAGATACCTGTGAATGGGTATCCCACATGGTTAATTGTGGCGTGGCAAGTGAACCTGTAGTCTGATTCACGGAAGCTGCCCAAATATTGATTTTATTGCGAAAAAACAATTTCCCCATGTTAAATTCCCATAGACATCTTCACAGAGTGAAGATGTCTATGGGGATTTAACATGGGGAAATTTTTTAGAATTTCAGAAATACTGGGCCGATTTTTAAAATTTAACTTTTTTTCTTAGATCATTTCCAAGCTATCTAGCTAGATTTCGGAGTCAATTTCCAAAATTTTTCGTTTTTTGACTCCTCCCACACTTCTCTACATCTTTTTCCCCCATGTTAAATTCCCATAGACAAATCAATTTTTCGTAATAAAATCAATATTTGACCAAATTTCACGAAATAAAAAGTAGGCTCATTCTTAAATTTTCTTTTAATTTAATACTATCGAAAAAAATAATTGTTTTTGAATTGTTTATATGGCCACAAGATTTGGGCAGCTTTTGCGAAACTATAGAAATGGATTTAGTGAGCAGTGGTTTAATTTCAATATCTACAACACACAGTTTGACTGGTTCTGCCCCTCCACCAATTTGTATACAAAATTACTCAGGGCTCCAGATAAGTTTTGTATCTAAAGAGCCCCATATAGTCCCATATTTCAAATTTAATGCGTATTGTACTTTTGCAAATGTATTATTGATTTTCTTCCATATTAAATAGGGAACAAATGATAAGAAATACAACTAATTTAAATTCACTTATTTGAGCTGCAAAAAGCAAACACTGTTTGCTTTTTGCAGCTCAACTAAGTAAATTTCAACTTCTATTACAGTATTTTCACTGCTAAATTTGAAAATCAATGTGTATTTTCGCATTGCTGTGAGTATTTTGTACTCCCACTTTTGATAATCAATGCGTATTCTGCTAAAAATAAGTGTATCAATTAATCAGTCAACCCAGATTTCAGATGTACAATAATTTAGTCACGCAAAGGGTATTTGATCGTCCTTGTTTGCTGTATATGTTTACTGATATATCTAGCTAATCATTTGTACATATCTCATTTAGTGATAGTAGCTAGCTTAATGACAATTGGTATCGTTATCTACCTAATGAAGAATAGAATCTCTATCTCATGTTCAGATAAGTGTTGTACTGTGGAACCTCTCTAAACAGGACACCAATAAAACAGACGTGATCTTCTTTTTGATGAGTTTCTTAGTCATTTATCTCGGGTGATAATGTCTGTTCGTGATCGCACAGCACACGATTATGGCTCCGAATGATCAAATGCCTGATTTAAAGTGAAACCTCTCTAAGCCGGACACCCTGGGGACCTCACAGGGTGTCCGGTGTAGAGCACAGGTGGAAGATTCGGACAGTACTATCTTCTATAATAGAAGATAGTACTGTAGGAGACCAAGTGTGGGTGGGGTAATGGATTTTTTGTAATGGGCATTTTTTTTTGTGTCACAGGTCCAAGTCTTCCACCTGTGGTTTAGAGAGGTTTCAATGTATTACATGTACAACTTTTATTGGAAGACATGCATTTTTTGCACAGTTATCCCAGCAAAATACTTTGTGGACATTATACTAACTACACACAAATATGGAACAGTAGCCACTGTAGGACACAGTCAACTTATGAATAATATACACGGTAAACCAGTCCTGGTACAGCTTAGCAACAAGGAGTAAATTCTCAGGACAACGGCATTGATTGTTATTATTATGACAGATAGATAAATAAAATAGATGCTGCAGGAAAGGTATGTCTGTGCCAAACATTTTATTATATTATTTGCATGCTCTACACATTCAGGTTAAATTTTTTCTGTGTGCGACTTGATGTGGGGGTGAGATAGAGATTTCGAAAGTGAAAGTAGACAGTTCCGTCAAAAAAGGGGAAATAACTCATGGAAATCAACCCGCATGACCCCGTGTTTGGCATGGATCGAGAACCGGCTTAGGTCACTGACTCCAGGAATGGAAGTAACACAATTGATTTTGTCGCAGGTAGTTTGCGATTGTCATGTTTGTGTGAATGTGGGTCTATGGGAAATCAATTGGTTGTCTGTTTCCTATATGACCCTGTTTCTACAGGCTGTCTGCAATGGTACCAGTTGTATCTTTTTTATTGCCCGATCGCGTCTTCCGGCATTCGCCATCATTTCACGACAATATTCGACGAAAAAAAAAATGTCGAAAATCGTGAAAATGAGAAAAAAAATCCTTCTAATAATGGAAAAGGGGGAGATAATTTGGTTTCCCATAATCTTAATATGGCAAATTTCTCAAAGAAGTACCACTTTTCAGCTATGGGACATTGCTAGAATGTTAGCTGAAGTGATGGTATCAAGTAAAATGTCTGCTTCAGGAAATTTGGCAAATTCTGTCAGAAGAAACCATTTACCGTATTTACCATAGTTATTTTTTATTTATCGGAAACTTGATTTTTTGGCAAAAATCTTCCAATTTTTGCTTATCCAGCACAACTTTTGGGTAATTTCTTTGCTACATTTGTATAGATAGCATGTGTATAATGTTTTCTGGACCCATTGAGTCAATTTGTAATACTGAAATGAGTGTTGCCTGTGTGTGAAACCAAAGTTTACTCGATAACCTTGCATTTTGTGGGTTGGCTGTGAATTTTGTCCATTATTGCCTAACATTTGTTACAGGAAATAGCAACACCAATCAGTTGTGTGAAACAGTGTTCGACTCAATGAGTTAGTGTCATTGCGTAAAGCATTTATGCGGTTTTTCGTATAACAGTGCATCATTAGTGGACCAACGGAAATCATGAAATCGTTAAATCTTCTATGCTGGTTTGAGGGTTGTCACGAAATACTAAATATGTCGCGACTCGCACTGTACTGACCCAATCAATGCGAAAACATATTTCGATGAAAGTTAATGAATACTTGTTATAATTAATACAAAATCAGAAAATTATCTCCTTCTATAGGACACAGTCAACTTATGAATAATAGTCACGGTAAACCAGTCCTGGTACAGCTTAGCAACAAGGAGTAAATTCTCAGGACAACGGCATTGATTGTTATTATTATGACAGATAGATAAATAAAATAGATGCTGCAGGAAAGGTATGTCTGTGCCAAACATTTTATTATATTATTTGCATGCTCTACACATTCAGGTTAAATTTTTTCTGTGTGCGACTTGATGTGGGGGTGAGATAGAGATTTCGAAAGTGAAAGTAGACAGTTCCGTCAAAAAAGGGGAAATAACTCATGGAAATCAACCCGCATGACCCCGTGTTTGGCATGGATCGAGAACCGGCTTAGGTCACTGACTCCAGGAATGGAAGTAACACAATTGATTTTGTCGCAGGTAGTTTGCGATTGTCATGTTTGTGTGAATGTGGGTCTATGGGAAATCAATTGGTTGTCTGTTTCCTGTAGGCATGATGCTGTTTATGTTTTATAGGGTTAATGACATCCACACATTGTGTGTGTTACTTAGGGATGAAAGGGTTAATGACATCCACACATTGTGTGTGTTACTTAGGGATGAAAGGGTTAATGACATCCACACATTGTGTGTGTTACTTAGGGATGAAAGGGTTAATGACATCCACACATTGTGTGTGTTACTTATGGATGAAAGGGTTAATGACATCCACACATTGTGTGTGTTACTTATGGATGAAAGGGTTAATGACATCCACACATTGTGTGTGTTACTTAGGGATGGAAGGGTTAATGGCATCCACACATTGTGTGTGTTACTTAGGGATGAAAGGGTTAATGACATCCACACATTGTGTGTGTTACTTATGGATGAAAGGGTTAATGACATCCACACATTGTGTGTGTTACTTAGGGATGGAAGGGTTAATGGCATCCACACATTGTGTGTGTTACTTAGGGATGGAAAGGTTAATGGCATCCACACATTGTGTGTGTTACTTAGGGATGAAAGGGTTAATGGCATCCACACATTGTGTGTGTTACTTAGGGATGGAAGGGTTAATGACATCCACACATTGTGTGTGTTACTTAGGGATGAAAGGGTTAATGACATCCACACATTATGTCTTAGGGATGGAAGGGTTAATGACATCCACACATTGTGTGTGTTACTTAGGGATGAAACGGTTAATGACATCCACACATTGTGTGTGTTACTTAGGGATGGAAGGGTTAATGACATCCACACATTGTGTGTGTTACTTATGGATGAAAGGGTTAATGACATCCACACATTGTGTGTGTTACTTCGGGATGAAAGGGTTAATGACTCCACACATTGTGTGTGTTACTTCGGGATGAAAGGGTTAATGACATCCACACATTGTGTGTGTTACTTAGGGATGGAAGGGTTAATGACATCCACACATTGTGTGTGTTACTTCGGGATGAAAGGGTTAATGACATCCACACATTGTGTGTGTTACTTAGGGATGGAAGGGTTAATGACATCCACACATTGTGTGTGTTACTTAGGGATGAAAGTGTTAATGACATCCACACATTGTGTGTGTTACTTAGGGATGGAAGGGTTAATGACATCCACACATTGTGCGTGTTACTTAGGGATGAAAGGGTTAATGACATCTACACATTGTGTGTGTTACTTAGGGATGGAAGGGTTAATGACATCCACACATTGTGTGTGTTACTTAGGGATGGAAGGGTTAATGACATCCACACATTGTGTGTGTTACTTAGGGATGGAAGGGTTAATGACATCCACACATTGTGCGTGTTACTTAGGGATGAAAGGGTTAATGACATCCACACATTGTGTGTGTTACTTAGGCCAGTTTTTTTTTTATTAGTTGGTTTACAGATCCGCCGACCCGATTTTTTGACAATGTGGAAAAAAATAAAAAATTTAATTTCCGATTTTTTTTTTAGATTTTTTTACCTCCGATCAAAAAAAAAAAAAAAAAAAAAAAATATTATTTTGCTGTGCCGAGAAAAGTAAGTGGCGGAAATTGGATCTTAGCAGCAGCGACAACAACAACAACCTGCGAATGGACGATTCATATGATTTGATATATCTCTGTTTCAGATTGAATGCAAAAATTCAAAACCTTAACGCTCGGGTAAATGGCCTATATTTTCTGTTTTCTTGCTCCGATGTGCTTCATATTTCATGTATGCGTTCTTCCTAGGGTCCTCTACCGCCCTGCCACAAATCCACACTCTGCCACCCCCACTGATATTCGTTTCAACTATATCGCCGCTTCGTTGTCTTGTATTTAATTATACCAGATACGGTATTAATATGTACGCATTACGCAACCCATTCACAGTGATCAACATTCAACAGTATGTGAATATGAAACTGAGTTGCTATGTAGAATATAAAGAAACTTGCTGAACCGACTCCCTACGTTAACCGACAAACTCTTGGTCCGAGACGATGCCGGTTAACACAAGTTTCACTCTGTCACAATCACTGGCCTTTTTGTTTTTTACCGACCACAAACCGACCCAACCATGAGCCATGTGCCTTAAAAAGGTGATTTTTTATGGTGTTCGGACCGTCCGTCTGTCCGTCACATGTTCGGTTAACCACTTCATAACAGTTTCTCAAACCGGCCATATCTTCTACATAAGTTGCTCAAGTTCTTCAATATTTCAACACATCATTCATTGGTATGTGTGCTATACCTGCCTTGTCATACTTTATATTACCTTGACCTTTTGACCTTCACAGGGCTGCTGAAAGGACTTAGCAATTTCGGTTAACCAGTTTGTCACAGTTTCTCAAACTGGCCATAGCATCTACATAAGTTGCTTAACTGCTTCAATATTTCCATACTTCATTCATTTGCATGTATGCTACACCTGCCTTGCCATACTACATATGACCTTCACCCTTTGACTTCACACTTTTGGTTCACCCGTTTGTCAGTTTCTTCAATATGCCGCCGGTGGCATCCGCGTTCGACACTTTTTTTTTGTTTTTTTTTTTCCTTGACCGACCCAACCCTGTGCCAAAAAGAATAAAAAAATTGAAAAAACTTTTTTTTATTTTTATTTTTTTCCGACCGACCGACCCGATCTCGCGGAAAAAAAATCCGTAAACCAACAAATAAAAAAAAACTGGCCTTAGGGATGAAAGGGTTAATGACATCCACACATTGTGTGTGTTACTTAGGGATGGAAGGGTTAATGACATCCACACACTGATCTCTGCAGTATACTTACTAACTACTTGATCTTGTCTGAGTGGTTTTGACTGATATATTAACCATGCAATCTCTGCATAGCACCAGATCAGCCTGCACATTTGTGCATGTCAGATCATTGTATACAGTGTGAGCCATGTACGAATGTAGCTTACTTGATGATGATACTGTCTACTGATGACTGTATCATTATCAGGCTACGTGAGACTGATTGTTGATTCAGAGCTACTCTGATCAAAATAACATTTTGAACCATTTGGTAATTACGTGACACACCTATCATCTTATATTCACTATCTCAGGGATTCCACTGGCGATCGCCACTTTCGCAATTGGCGATAAAAATAAACAATTGGCGATAAAAAAAAAAAAAATCAAAAAAGAAATCGTGGGTGGTTGGTCGGGTGAACATGACGGCGTAAATTAACGGTGGGGTTCCTCCTTATAGGAATCACGATTTGCCTGGTTTGGTCCTCCGGTACGTTTTTATCTTTGGCTCTTTTGTTACCTGGGAATTGAATTGGGTTATTGCCCATTATAAAAGTAGTAAGATTATTACTGATCCTACTGCTTTTGGGAGGGGGCCAAGTGATTCTGGTGTGGCGAGGACCTGGCATCAGATCAGGATTATTCTGATTTCAGGGCTGAATCTATTTATTGTAAATATTCAGTTCTGATTTTGGGATTTTCTCCCCATTTGAACATGTACTTGAACATGTACATGTACTTGTACAGGTAATATATGGGATTTAGTACTAAACCCATTGACCCGGCTTTAAATGACCTTAGCTGTTGATAGGCCGTTAAACTCCAACAAACAAAACAAACAAAAAATAAATCTTTTTTTTCTTCTTTTTTTCGAAAATTGTAATTTTTTATCGCCAATTGTTTATTTTTTTTGAAGTGGCAATTTTTTTTTTTCCCCAGCGGAATCCCTGCTATCTAGAATGATTGTCATCTTGGATCATTAAAGGTAGAAGCCCACTCAGTAGGCACAAAATGTTCTGTATATCAGAGACATGATCTGAGACTTTTTCTGGCAAAATAAACATTCATTCACCATTACCCCACGTATTGATTGGCATAATTATACATTTTATATCAGACGTAAATTTCCACACTGATATCAGGGGTGATAACAGTACTTGCTTAAAATGTTAACGCACTTTACTATTTATTCTCTGTGTATTTATTATAATATGCGCAATGATAATACTTTATAATCTGTCTAAAATATAAAAATATTCAGGTGACACTTTAATTAGTATAAATACTTAAAAAAATATCATGCCTCATTTGTATAGGAAAATAGCCTGATACCACCGCACGTCACTATCAGTAAAATACATGTCACTAAATGATTATATCTGTATAACGGGCACACGTAATTTTTAGAACTTTTGGAATAGTGACACAATTATTCACTTATTTAATTCATATAAAGAACATTTTGTTCCTACTGAGTGGGCATGTACCATAAATGTAATCTGCACGTTCTTCTGGCATTGATAGTTTGCAATTTGAGGTGCAAATCTAGGCAAAATTAACTTTTACATATGAGACAGGCCATGTGATATTGTACCATAATTCCAGCACAAAATGTTTACACAATTCCCTAACATTTGATTGGTCCGTTGCAAGTCTCCGTCCAAAATTTATATCCCAGTAAACTCCATGCCGAACTACTTTCCGTAACCGTCAGGCGCAGTTAAAATAATTAAAAGAAAACGGAAAATAAACACATTTTCTTGATGAATTTATTTCAAATGCTGGAATTATAAGGAATGAATGGCCTTTTTGTGGAATTGTATCCAAATACATTGTTATTATGATAAACAAGTAGAACCATACTAAACGTAAATATTTGGACACTCTTTGCTGTGAGAAACCATATATTAATGTGTGCTTCCTACTGTCCCACATTTTGCTGCCGACAAACTTTTGGCTATTAAACATATTAAATTCAAAAAATATTTAAATGTAAGTACTTTTCATCAATAACAAAAAAGTCACCCTCCACAATTTATTTTATGAAATTCCATAAAATTTTATTGCGAAAAAAAAAATTTTCTATGGGCATTTAACATTGGGCAAAAAGGAGGAGGCTAACCAGGAGGGTCGAACATTTTTGGAAATTGACTCCGAAACCTGGTTAGATAGCTTGGAAATGATGTAAATAAGAAAACAAAAGTTAGATTTTGAAAATCGGTCCACAAATAAAAAATTATTTAAAAAAAATCTATTGTTAGCCCCCAGACAATAGAATACATTGTGTCTGAATATTTATGGTTATTACATTATTTTGTATTTTTACAGAGCACACTGCGGGCCCTGTCTTACCACCAATCAGCCAATGCTTCCAAAGTGTTGTGAAACAATCGCATGCGAATGCACTGCGCCAAAGACACAAGGCCAACTCAGCATCACGACAGCCTTACATGTCCGCGGAGGACGGGAGTGGCAGGTTCCATGACAGCGGAAGTGGGAAGAGAAAATTCTCTCGTAAACGACAGCCATCTGACAACAAGGAGGATGTTGCTTCCGAGGACGATAGCTCTGATAATAAACATGACAAGTCTCGTGGAAAGTCAAAGCGAAAACCTCGAGTGTACCATATATACCAGTCCACTGATCGTCATTCGCAGCAGAAGGTGGATTCGGAGTCTGACGATGATCATGATATAAGTACGTTACTTGGTAATATGCCAAAGGAAAGGACAAAAACATCAGGTTTGGAATTATGTGTTCTTATTCTCGATCTGTTATTGGATCTTAGTAAGTCTGATATGCAGCAAGCAAGTTCAGTGAAACATCTGTCTCCCGCAATTTTACCTCACCTCGTTCACTGCATGGCAAACATAGAGACAAGTATCATAGTTGAAGATGGAGATGCATGGCTGCAGAAAACCAAAATAAACATTCAGCGCCACATGCTGCGAGTGATATTTACCGCATGTGGAATCATTTCTGCCCAGCAGAATGGTGTAAATATATTGATCGGACACAAGGTTATAGAAAAATTGCTCAGCATTGAAATGAAATCAAATTTCTCTAGTATGTTTAGCATTCCAGAAGATTTTGAGAAGAGAGACTGTGTAGACGAATTGGGCCTGTTATCTGAGGTGGTTATTGGGCTGCTCTATTGCCTCACCATTGTGTTTGAGGCTCTACCGTTCAGTCTTAGCTTCATTAAAAGTGCAGTCAGCCTCATTGAAGACTTCGATACCAATAATGGATTTCAGTTACTAAGGTTAAATATCTTGTTTTCTGATTGGGTGAAATGTCAGTCTGCGGACAATGTGCAAGGTTATGATTGGTTGGAAGATGAACCAGTGAAAGTGTTTGGTTCATTTATGAACACAATGAAAGTTGTGAGAGTGAACTACATCCACTCTGTGAAGTGTGTGAAGCGTAAACACCAGAAATGTTCGTACTCTGAGTATATGCACCACCATCATGACATCCTGGGCGTGCCCATCGCACAGGTGATCAACAATGGGACAGAGGCAAAAAACCTACAGATGAAGACTAGGACTGTCTCACAGACGTCACATTCCAGCACGACGTCGCCGACAGCCTCGCACACAGCCTGCCTTGTAGCCACAGGCACGCACTTCCTCCTTGACATTCTAACCAAGGTCATCTCCAAGGCAACTAGACTCGACATTTTGACGACATTGTATTCAGCTGGTATGTGTTGTTGTATAGAGTTACTGAAGGTTGTTAGTACATTTGCCATTAGTTTAGTGCAACTTTCACCAGCGGTCCGCAGCTATGCCCTCGACACGATAAACACCATTCTGTTGGAGCAGTTCGCCGGTGGTATGCCGGCACCACAGACGGACGGTCACATGATCTCCTGTGCCCACTGTGATACCATGGCGATATTTCTGAAGGAACAAAAGGACAGTCACCTGACACAGGTTCACAATCCAGTGACACAGAGCTTCAAGTGTATAGAGTATGGCTTGGACAGTGGTTTCTCCAGCAGCGATGCCCAACGGGAGGCCAAGTTATTGGCCCTCCATAAACTGTCGAAATGGGCGGCCATCAGGGAGCTGAAACCACTATTGTACTCTAAGGATGAAGCACTGGCTATTTCGTTAGCAAAACATTTGTTAGTTCTTGCTATTAAAGGAAATCCTTATCTGAAAGCAGAACTGTTCTTCAGTTTGTACATGGAAACATTGGGATACATAGGTAAACCTGAGACATCGGATTATTCTAGTCATGGTAACCAGGCCGATGGTTCCCATAGAAACTTCCTCTCCAAGTCAGTGCAGGTTCATTGTCTTTCAGCATTACCATATCTATTACAAGAAAACTGTGTTACCAAGGCATTCTTAACCAAAAAGGGTGTTTCGAAAATGTGTGGGTTGTTAGAAGACAACATTTTGAGAGTACCTGTGTTGCGTGTATTTGAAGCTCTCATTGTTCTTGATGAAGAAAAGTTAAATGAAGGCATGCAGACTTTGGACCCTACAGCTATTTGTCCATGTCCTTACAAAGGTGGTCTAGTTATCAGTTCATTTCTAGACCAATTATCAAAACGGTCATTTCCTAACGACAGTTATTCTAGTGATGTAGAAGGTGAGAATGTTACACCAACTGAACAACCAAAACGTCGTGTTAGAAGAGACAGTGTTGTTTTGTCAAAATTCTCGCTTCCAGTATTGGTTGACCTATGGGAAACATGTGCAAAGCTCTGTCTACACAACCGTGTGTATGTTGCTCGGTTCCAAGAGGAGCAATGCTTGAGAAGAACGAAAAACCTCTTGTATGAAACACTGGAAGTGTTAACAAACTCTGTAGTACTGGACACAATAACGTCACAGGAAAGTACAGAGACTGAGGATTCTGGATTGGAGTGGGAACAGCTGTCGACCTTCGACTCCCTAACCAAGGTGGAGTCGAATGGATTCTCAATGCGGGTGGCATTGTTGGAGTCGTTGCTGGTCGTACTGGGGGCCTGCTGTAACTACATCGTCCAGGAGGTAAGGCAATTCATTCCATTGGTTGTATTTACCTTTCGAATGTGGGAAACGTAAATTGTCGTCTGCTGTTGTTTTATATTTTGTCTTCTTTCTTAATAAAAACATGGTTCAACAGCACTTTAGAATCATTTCCATTGGAAATGATTCTAAAGTACTGTAAAACCATGATTTTGAAGAGAATAAGGAAAATAAAAAATAACCAGTTGATGACAAAATTTAATTTAGCATTGTAAGAGTCAATTTGGGCTGTTATTCTCCGACATGTATGAAAAATACATGTCTAACACTATAAAAAATTTAGTTGCGAAAACTTACCTCTGAGTGCATCTTAGTTTTCTCTTCGAAAAGTTTTAGTGCTAGGTATGTGTATATCAATGAAAAGATTCTGAGCTTACACTAAGATTGCATATTCAAACTTGTAGTCAGCTTTCAACCACTTGATATACAGTTCAAATTTCAAGTACAGCTCAGAATGTTTCATACTCATGGCCATCGTGGGTGCTAACATGTATACATGACTTGCCACAAGAAAATGGGCAGTGTTGTGCCTAGGTCTGAGGCACACAGGGACAATTTCAGATTTTGGGCTCTTCTAAATCTTATATTTTAACCCATTTCATGCTGAGGATATGCCATTTTCATTGGGGAAAACCATAAATATTTTCTTTAGATGTGCTTAGAAGACGAGACGGTTCAATGAGTGGTCGCAACATATACTTTCATTGAGAAATATTATAACAAAAATAAAATATTTAAAACAATTCATAGCTGTAAAGGTGTAAAATGTGCTGTGTGAGGTCGAATAACGTCCCCTGGCCTCACTCTACTGTCTGTTCCACGTTTTGCTGCCGACAAACCTTTGGCTGTTAAACACATTAAATCTAAAAATATTTAAAAGTAAGTACTTTTTTATCAATAAGAAAAAAAGACACCCTCCCCAAAAAATTTTGTTTCATGAAATTCCATCAAATATTGATTTGATAGCGAAAAAACAATTTTCCTATGGGAATTTAACATGGGGGCTAAAAATAGATTTTTTTACAATATTTTTTTATTTGTGAACCGATTTTCAAAATCTTACTTGTTTTCTTAATTACATCATTTTCAAGCTATCTCGCCAGGTTTCGGAGTCAATTTCCAAAATTTTGGAAATTGACTCCCCATAGGAAAATCGTTATTTCGCAATAAAATCAATATTTGATGGAATTTCATGAAACAAATTTTTTTGGGGAGGGTGACTTTTTTGTTATTATGAAAAAGTACTTACTTTTAACTGGTTTTTAGATTTAATGTTTTTAATAGCCAAAAGTTCGTCGACAGTAGGTATAATACTGAATAGGGATATTGAGATCATAAACAGTGTAGCTCCCGATGAGCTAGAATATTTTTCAAGCGTGTTATGGATCTATTAGTTGTTAAAATAATTCTGAATATAGAGAATAGTAGGTTAGTGCCGTGAATGGCTAAAAATATCTGGCAAGGCTTAGGAAACGGGATGTGCGAGGCTCTGCCGAGCACATCCCGTTTCCGAGCCGCGCCAGATATTTTTCCCATTTCACGGCATTAACCTACTATTCTATTTATCCCGCCAACACCTATAAATGGCTTTAAAATGCAAAAAAGTAACCCCAGTCACCGCATATATTCATACGCAGTGATTAGGTCGTATTGACAGGATATCAAAAATGTTTCACGGCACCGTGTTTCACGGCACATTCGCACTGTGTTGACGGGATAAAATTTACATACCAAATGAGTACAAATATACCATGATCGTAGGTTGATCTAAATTATGGAAATGACCTGTAAATATAATGTGATTCAGAGCTCCAGATAAGGTGCGTATTTGCGTAAAGACCCAATTAAAATTGCAAAAAACCCAATTGAAATCAGAAGTAGTGAGTATCAAAAAGCAATGAAAAATTTGTGGTATCTTTATCATGCTACAGAAAACAATAAACAGACCACAAATATAGCATATTTTCTTATTTTTTCCACGAAAAAACACATCTTGGTATTTCATTAGAATTGTCTCCAAGGAGACAATTCTAATGAAATACCAAGATGTGTTTTCATTTAGAAGCAAACTATTCAATGAGTGCGGTCTGCTGATGTGTAAACAGTTGTGTGATTCTATTTTACACAATTAAAATTTTGAAATACCCAATTGCTTTAGAAATGATTGAGTGACAATACTCAATTACTAATTCCTTATCTGGAGCGCTGGTGATTAATTCAAGTAATTGTTGACAGTAATTGAAACTAAATGGGAATTGCGTCAATAAATATCTAGATTTACTGAATATTCCATAAATATAAAAAGGGAAGGGGTGTGGGGTGCATAATGTTTTGCCGTGGCATTCAGTTGGTGTAATCCTTTGTCTGATTTCTACCATTTTAAACGTTCTATCATTTTAACAGGCATGTATTTCACTGCGGTGCTAACTTTTTAAGGCAATTTATTTTTGAAGGGTAATCCAGTACCGAACATGTGGGGAAAAGTGAAGGAGATATTCCAGCAAAGTCGGGGCCTGGAGCCGTCGCACTACAAGATGCTCTTTGACGCCTTCCTCAATGCTGGCATGCCGCACTATGTCTCCGTGTTGGAGTACTCCTACAAACGGAATATAGCACTGGTCGTAAGTATTCATATTTTATCCCGTCAACACAGTGCGTATGTGTCGTGAAACATGGTGCCGTGAAACATTTTTGGTATCCTGTCAATACGACTAATCACTGCGTATGAATATGTGCGGTGGCTGGGGTTATTTTTTTGCATTTTAAAGCCATTTGTAGGTGTTGACGGGATAAAGAGAATAGTATGTTAATGCCGTGAATGGGGAAAAATATCCTAAGCCTTGCCAGATATTTTTTCCCATTCATGGCACTAACCTACTATTCTCTATTTACTTGTTTTCTCATATGAGACGAGCCATGTGATTTCGTTAACTTTAGACGTTATTTACGGAAAATGTAGTAAATTTGTAAATGTTTTTCATGAGATTTCACACATCTTCTTTGGTACAAAATCACACGGCATGTCTCATTGTGGCTGTGACTGGAGAAATTGTGCTTATGTGATTTGTGACCAGTGTAGCTCCTGATCAAATAGCACACTCATATCACCTGATAAAAATCTATAGTGCCTGTTAAAAGCATGGCTGGTGTTTCATTGATTACCGGTGCAGATGATGACTGCAGATGCACATGTATATATGGATATACACTGGCCACACAACCCATTAACCCCAGTTCTCCAATCATAGCCACATATAGAATTTGACCACTAATCTGAATTTTCCCATTTCCAATTCCCATTTCCAGTTCCCATTTCCAATTCCAGTTCCCATTTCCCCAAATTCCCATTTCCAATTAGTCACTATTACAGTTACAGGACCATTCATATACTTTTGATTTAACCCTTAGAATGCGGGAAACGAAAATTGTCGTCTGCTGTTGTTAGCCAGGTTTTTTGAAAAAAAATCCAGGCTATTGGATTGGCGAAAGCCGGGCGGGAGGGCGGCGGGCGGGCGGCATCCACAATCAATGTTAAGTGTTCGTGTTTGAGTCCATTTCTTTGTTACTGTACCACCTAGGACCACCAAACTTTCACAGCTTCATAATCAAGGGGTGCCCACCACATATCACTATCCAACATGTTACTTTTCTTTTAACTTGACCCATTTTTTCCGCACAATCGACTTAGCCATTTTCAATGTTAAGTTTTCGCGTTTTCAATGTTAAGTTTTCGTGTTTAAGTCCATTTCTTTGTTACTGTACCACCTAGGACCACCAAACTTTCACAGCTTCATAATCAAGGGGTGCCCACCACATATCACTATCCAACATGTTACTTTTCTTTTAACTTGACCCATTTTTTCCGCGCAATCGACTTAGCCATTTTCAATGTTAAGTTTTCGCGTTTTCAATGTTAAGTTTTCGTGTTTAAGTCCATTTCTTTGGTACTGTACCACCTAGGACCACCAAACTTTCACAGCTTCATAATCAAGGGGTGCCCACCACATATCACTATCCAACATGTTACTTTTTTTTTAACTTGACCCATTTTTTCTGCGCAATCGACTTAGCCATTTTCAATGTTAAGTTTTCGCGTTTTCAATGTTAAGTTTTCGTGTTTAAGTCCATTTCTTTGGTACTGTACCACCTAGGACCACCAAACTTTCACAGCTTCATAACCAAGGGGTGCCTACCACATACAACTATCCAACATGTGACCATTTTTAGCCAGGTTTTTGGAAAAAACATCCAGGCTATTGGATTGGCGAAAGCCGGGCGGGCGGCGGGCGGGCGGCTGGGCGGCGGGCGGGCGGCGTCCACAATCAATGTTAAGTTTTCGTGTTTGAGTCCATTTCTTTGTTACTGTACCACCTAGGACCACCAAACTTTCACCGCTTCATAATCAAGGGGTGCCCACCACATATCACTATCCAACATGTTACTTTTTTAGCCAGGTTTTTTGAAAAAAAAATCCAGGCTATTGGATTGGCGCGGGGAAAGCCGGGCGGGGCGGCGGGCGGGCGGGCGGGCAGCGGCGCGGCGGGCGCCACAATCAATGTTAAGTTTTCGTGTTTGAGTCCATTTCTTTGTTACTGTACCTAGGACCACCAAACTTTCACAGCTTCATAATCAAGGGGTGCCCACCACATATCACCATCCAACATGTTACTTTTTTTTTAACTTCACCCATTTTTTCCGCGTAATCGACTTACAATGTAGCCATTTTCAATGTTAAGTTTTCGCGTTTACAATGTTAAGTTTTCGTGTTTAAGTCCATTTCTTTCGTACTGTACCACCTAGGACCACCAAACTTTCACAGCTTCATAATCAAGGGGTACCCACCACATATCACTATCCAACATGTTACTTTTTTTTTTAACTTCACCCATTTTTTCCACGCAGTCGACTTAGCCATTTTCAATGTTAAGTTTTCGTGTTTACAATGTTAAGTTTTCGTGTTTAAGTCCATTTCTTTGGTACTGTACCACCTAGGACCACCAAACTTTCACAGCTTCATAACCAAGGGGTGCCTACCACATACAACTATCCAACATGTGACCATTTTTTTACCTTCACCTATTATTTCTACGTAATTGACTTAGCCATTTTCAACGTTAACTTTTTAACGTACGTCTGGTTTAGAGTTTTTTGGTTAAAACTTTTTCGTTATACTATATCTCTGCAACTGCTTCACCCAATACCTTGATACTTCACATGGGTGTTTATCATCATTGTCGCACCTGCTTGCGGAAAGCGCGATCCTGTGCCCAATGTCAAGGTCAAATTACTTTGAATTTTTTTGTTAAAGTTTTTTCGTGTACTATATCTCTGCAACTGCTTCACCCAATACCTTGATATTTCACATGGGTGTTTATCATCATTGTCGCACCTGCTTGCGGAAAGCGTGATCCTGTGCCCAATGTCAAGGTCCAAATTACTTTGAATTTTTTTGTTAAAGTTTTTTCGTGTACTATATCTCTGCAACTGCTTCACCCAATACCTTGATACTTCACATGGGTGCTTATCATCATTGTCGCACCCGCTTGCGGAAAGAGCGATATCGTCGGCATTTTGGCATACGTCCGTCCGTACGTCCGTGTGTCCGGTTAAAGTTTTTTCGTTAAAGTTTTTCCATCTACTATATCTATTTTTTTAGTGTCCATGCCTCGCCCCAAGGCGCGATATGCAGGCCACGGCCATCTAGTCTACAAAAAGTGGGTATAATTATGTTATCCAAGTGTCTATGCTTGGAAAAAACCTGGCCTTCGTGGCTTTGCCTCGTTTCTTGTTTTACCTTCACCTATTATTTCTACGTAATTGACTTACGTCTGGTTAAATTTTTTGGTTAAAACTTTTTTGTTATACTATATCTCTGCAACTGCTTCGCCCATTACCTTGAAACTTCACATGGGTGTTTATCATCGTCCATATTTTCACTCTAACCCCCATCCGTGCGGCCCCTGTGCGCAATGTCAAGGTCAAATTACTTTGAATTTATTTGTTAAAGTTTTTTCGTGTACTATATCTCTGCAACTGCTTCACCCATTACAGTGCAGTCTCCGTTTTTGTTCCACCGTAGACAACACTTGCAAACTCAACGCGAACGCAACGCGAACGCAACGGTTTGCTGTAGCGTTGTATACGTTGTTTAAACGTATAATACGGTTCGTACACGTGTAATACACATTGTCAAACCGTTTAGTTTAAAAGCGTTGTATACGTTGTTTAAACGTATAATACGGTTCGTACACGTGTAATACACATTGTCAAACCGTTTAGTTTTAAAGCGTGTAATACGTTTAGCTTCAAGGCGTATAACACGCTTTGGCGTATACATATAGTACGAGGTGAAAGAGTTGAAACGTGTACAACGCTTTACCTGGAAGCCTGTAGCTATATGAAAGCGTTGAAACGTGTACAACGGTTACACGTTTTAACACAAATACCTGTTCAGCCCCGATCTCTTCGAGGCGTCCTTGTTTCGTCCCTTTTAAAATATCGCGAATACATACCCTCAGATCGAGTTCAAAGTACATCGGCGGTGTGATTTAGCTCTTCAATTGATCCCTAATCCCTGATGACTAATGAGTCACGCTTTTAACACGACAGATGTACCTTGTCGTTTATCAAAATGTTTGAGAATTGTAGATCACGTGAGCCGGCTCATCAGGATCTGCGGCATTCCTATGTACATTTTATATATACATAAAAATGACGCCTAATACAGCGTAATGTAACAGTTCCTAACCTTAATATGGAATAGCCCGGGCCGATAGTCCGTGTCAGTTAATTGGGGTTAAATATTACGAACACAGATAAACACAGTGCATGTTTTCTTTATTTTATTTTAACATCATCAGAAATGGCGAGTCTAGGAACTCTCGTATTATCTTTACGCTGAAGCCAGTCTATTTCAGTCACTAATCCGCTATACACCTGTCCCACGCGTGTGTTAAGATTAATCGATATTTGAAGAAACTGAATACACAGCGAGCTGCACACTGGTTTAACACGGATATGGCCCGCGGATATGTGTCATAAATTACTTGGTGGTCAAAACCGGTAAATTTACAAGGTTTATAGCGAAATAGCAGCCGACTGGCAATTTTTCTCGGACCGATTTTTAAGACTAGTTTTCAAATCTCAATCGGTCTGAGAGTTCAAAAATCGGTCCAGAACCGGAAAACTGAAAATGTTAGAAGCCCTGCAGTGAGTCTAGAAGTATATATACACACACGAAGAACGATCAGAGCATGCGCATTCTACGCGATACAAGGTTGGCATACCAAAACGTGTAATGCGTTAAAACCCGTGGAAACGTGTTATACGTATAACACGGTTTCATCTGTGTACATGTAGATGCGTGTAACCGTTCGTCAAAGAAAGCGTTAAATCGTTTAAACGGTTTACCTTAGCGTTGTATACGCTTACAACCGTTGTATACGTTTACAACCGTTGTACACGGATTACACGCTTTTGAAACTCAATACGTTGTTTACAACCGTTGTATACGTTTACAACCGCTGTACACGGATTACACGCTTTTGAAACTCAATGCGTTGAACACGGTTTGTTCGACTTTCGCGCATGCGCTAGAGTGGGGAAACGCAACGCATGGCCGAAAACGTATTCAACGGTAGACCGACACCAAAAAACACACGGTTTGAAACGCAACTAACGGAAACTCCACGGATACGCAACGCACAACACTTTGTACACGTATAAACTCGGAACATTTTGACAGAAACAACTGTACCTTGATACTTCACATGGGTGTTTATCATCATTGTCGCACCCGGTTGCGGAAAGCGCGATATCGTCGGCATTTTGGCATACATCCGTCTGTACGTCCGTGTGTCCGGTTAAAGTTTTTTCGTTAATGTTTTTCCATCTACTATATCTATTTTTTTAGTGTCCATGCCTCGCCCCAAGGCGCGACATGCAGGCCACGGCCATCTAGTCTACAAAAAGTGGGTATAATTATGTTATCCAAGTGTCCATGCTTGGAAAAAACCTGGCCTTCGTGGCTTTGCCTCGTTTCTTGTTTTATATATTGTCTTCTTTCTCAAGAAAAACATGTTTTGACAGCACTTTAGAATCATTTCCATTGGAAATGATTCTCAAGTGCTGTCAAACCACGTTTTTAATGCGAAAAATGGAAACTGAAAGATAAACAGCCGACGTCACAATTTAATTCAGCGTTGTAAGAGTTAAAATAAAAGTCTTGGGCATGTGATTTAAAGGTACATACCCACTCTGTAGACACAACATGTTCTTCATATCAGAGACATCATCTAAGACATTTTCTGGCAAAGTAAACATTCATTTACCATTACCCCAAGTATTGATTGACATTATTATACATTTTATATCAGACTTAAAAATCAGGGGCGATAACCGTGTTTCCTTAAAATGTTAACGGATATTACTATTTATTATCTGTATTTATTTTTTGATTTGCAATGAGCATACTTAACAATCTGTCGAAAATATAATTTTTCAGGTGACACATTTACTATCAGTAAAATAAATACATGTATTACTTGTAATTTTTAGAACTGGTGGAATAGTGACACAATTATACACTTATTTAATTCCTATAAAGAACATTTTGTGTCTACTGAGTGGGCATGTACCTTTAAAGGAAAATCTGATCTTGTTGAAGAACCAGAGAGGACGGGGAGAATAATTGTGAAATAAATTTATTCAGTTTGCAGTATGTGACGTTTTCCAAACCGGGTATGGCTTTTTAAACAAATGAAATAACTCTCAGTGTACAAGAATATTTGTCTGTTAAGTAAAATGTCCTTCAAGTTTTCTTGTGCTGTTAACTTTGTCAAGTAATATAGGAAATTATAAAAAACAAAACAAACATTTAATTCAGCACTGCTAGGTTAACAAAGTGATTGATAGTCCATTGCTTTGGGATAGTACATAAAATGTTGCTTGCTTGAATGAAGTATGTCGCACTACAGACCGGTATATTACATACATTACGTTGTTTCTCGTGCAGTACTCGCGTGATGATGATATATATGATGAGGAAGAGGTCCGCGGGCTGCTGCAGGCAGGAAGTGACGAAGAAGTCGAGTTCCTGTCCACAGAGATGGGGTATGATGCTGATACCGAGAACACAAGCACCGAAGGCAGTGAGAAATGTAATATAGTTGTCTTTCTATGGCTGTGACACGAGAAATACAAATACCGTATTTACTCTAATAAACACCCATGGGTGTTTGGTCGGGCGAACGCGACGGCTTAAATTTACGGTAGGGGTTCCTCCATATAGGTGTCACGATTTGCCTGGTTTGGCCCTCAGGTACGTTCTTATCTTTGGCACTTGCATTACATGGGAGTTGAATTGGGTTATTGACCATTATAAAAGTAGTAAAATCCTACTTCTTTTGGGAGGGGGCCAAGTGATTCTGGTGTGGCGAGAACCTGGCATCAGATCAGGATTATTCTGATTTCAGGGCTGAATATATACATGTATATTGAAAAATTTACTAAGTTAAGGTTATTTATATTTCTTGAACTACTGCCTCTAATGGAGCCTCCTGTCTAAATGTGGTATTCTATGATCATTTCACAAGAACAAAACAATTTATTTAAAAAGTTTCCTTACTGGTACGTGCATAGCAAACACATATATAACCAAATTGTCTCCCCTGTTTGTCACAGTTTCAGATAGTGCTTCAATATAGCGCAAACATTTTGCAATTCGAAGAAATGAAATGCTGGGAATGGCTGCTGTAGGTCATTTGTAGTACACGAAGCACAAAACCCGATAATAAATATCTGTGGAATCATCTTAGATGCAGTGCCCTTTCATTTGTCCACAGACAAACATACGAAATGCTGCCTCATCAGGTCAAGGATACCAGAGCGGGTCTATTTCCCATCCGTGTTCCGCCTCCTGTTTGACCTTCTGATCTCGATGAAAGGTCAGAAGTCATGGAGGTCGGTGGTGAATGCCGTCCTACACAAGCTGCTGCAGTGTGTACGGGCGGACGGAAACATTGTGGACGCACTGTGTGAAGAGGTTAGTATAGATAAATGCTTTTATGCACAGGTTGAAGTAACGGACCAAGGTCTATAAATACATTAAATATGCATAAAAGCACCAATAAAAGAAGAAACAATTTTTTTTTACTAGCTCTATATACACATATACCGTATACCGGTATTTTTATGCCACCGGGTTTCGAAGAAACGGGTGGCATATAGTGTTTGGACCGTCCGTCCGTCTGTCTGTCTGTCCGTCCGTCCGTCCGTCCGTCCGTCCGTCCGTCCGTCCTTCCGGGCACACATTAGGGTACTTATGTGGCTAGCCCCACAGGGTTATGGACTTAGTAAAGGATAGGGTTGGTTACAATTAGCCACCTAAAAAATCCTTTTATGTGGCTAAAAATCGTTTTATGTGGCTAATATTTAACATGTGATAAGCCACATAAGTGTCCATTTGTAAGAACGTCTCCGTCCGTCCGTCCGTCCGAGCCAGCAAACGGGGTTTAGGAGCTTAGGGTAAGGGTTAGTAACAAAGGATTCCTTTGTTCTTTTCCGTAAGCTCCTAATATCTTTGATCTTTATGAGCTTATCCTTTGATCTTTTAAAGAACAAAAAGCCCTTAACTGCCAAACGTTAGGGTACTTATGTGGCTAGCCCCACAGGGTTATGGACTTGCTAAAGGATAGGGTTGGTTACAATTAGCCACCTAAAAAATTGTTTTATTTATGTGGCTAAAAATAAATCGTTTTATGTGGCTTAATATTTTAACAATTTGTGATAATAGCCACATAAAGTACCCTTAATGTAAGAACGTCCGTCCGTCCGTCCGTCCGTCCGTCCGTCCGGGCACACATTAGGGTACTTATGTGGCTAGCCCCACAGGGTTATGGACTTGGTAAAGGATAGGGTTGGTTACAATTAGCCACCTAAAAAATCGTTTTATGTGGCTAAAAATCGTTTTATGTGGCTAATATTTAACATGTGATAAGCCACATAAGTATAGTAATGTAAGAACGCCCGTCCGTCCGTCCGTCACACTTTTCGGTTAACCACTTTGTCACAGTTTCTCAAATATGCTGCAGGGGGCATCCGCGTTCGACAGACGCATTTCTTGTTTAGCTTATTTTTTATGCCACCGGTCTCGAAGAGCCGGGTGGCATATTGTTTTTGGACCGTCCGTCTGTCCGTCCGTCCATCCGGGCACACATTAGGGTACTTATGGGGTAGGGGGCGTGGCCTAAGACAATAGAAGACAATGGAACTTATTCCGTACCCCGTAAGCCTATTGTGTCTTACGGGGTATTTCCTTTGATCTTTTATATAGCAAGTACCCCCTAAGGTCCGAAATGTAAGTTTGTCCGTCCGGGCACACATTAGGGTACTTATGTGGCTAGCCCCACAGGGTTATGGACTTAGTAAAGGATAGGGTTGGTTACAATTAGCCACCTAAAAAATCCTTTTATGTGGCTAAAAATCGTTTTATGTGGCTAATATTTAACATGTGATCAGCCACATAAGTATCCATTTGTAAGAACGTCCGTCCGTCCTGTCCGTCCGTCCGGTCCGTCCGTCCGTCCGTCCGTCTGTCAGTCCGGGCACACATTAGGGTACTTATGTGGCTAGCCTCACAGGGTTATGGACTTGTTAAAGGATAGGGTTGGTTACAATTAGCCACCTAAAAAATCGTTTTATGTGGCTAATATTTAACATGTGATAAGCCACATAAGTACCCTAATGTAAGAACGTCCGTCCGTCCGTCCGTCCGTCACACGTTTCGGTTAACCACTTTGTCACAGTTTCTCAAATATGCTGCAGGTGGCATCCACGTTCGACAAGAGGCATTTCTTGTTTTTCATTTATTGATGCTTTTAGGCATATTTAATGTATTTATAGACCTCGGTCCGTTACTTCAACCTGTGCTTTTATTAACCTAGTGAAGTCTATGGATACAATATAATTATTTTGTTTAAAAAATCTGACTATTTTGTTTGTTTCTCCATAAAAGTATATGGTGTTACCACTCATTTGAACCGTCTCGACCACTCATTTGAACCGTCTCGTCGAGACGGTTCAAATGAGTGGTAACAACATATACTTTCGAGAAGAAATAAAGAAAACAGCGAGAGAAAAAAATCTAAAAACTTTCATTCTACTGTAATTGTCTATTCATAGTATTCATAGTCGTCATCCTGCCTGTGCCTGAATCTAATGCATATAGACTAGCTGCTCGGTATGTACCCCAGATCATGGATTTTGGAATTTTGCCTCATAACTGATAAATCTTTTTAAGCCGTAATAGGTACAGGTTTGATACAAAATGAATGACGTTCTTGTAGTGTATTTGTGTACAAAATGCATTTCAGCTTTATTTGAATGTGTCGTGGATTTTCTAACCAATTTGGCTATTCGACGGAATTTTGCAGCTCTAAAGCTGACTCGTGACCACTATCATTCCACGGAACATCCATCGGTGTTTCGTTTCTGATTTCTTGTTCTTTCCGGAAAGAAAGAATTATATTTTTTTAAAGGTGAGCATCATAAGCTCCCTGCATGTTTGATGCTATCAGCTTAACCTTTTCAACTCCACAGGCCTGTATAGTGGTTGGTATTGACAAACAGTGTAGATCCAGATGAACACAGCAGCAGAATAGAAAGTTGGCAGTGACACATCAGGGCCGTATGCAGAGGGGGTGCATGCATTGTGATGTTGGCAAAAAGTGTAGATCCAGATGAGCCGGCTCAAGACGAGCCGTCTCATCAGGATCTGCGCTTTTTGCAAGTAATTTTCATATTTTTGAGAACAAAAACACCCCATGTTCATAAATGGACTGGTCTGAAAATCAGTTTGTGATGAATGGATTGGTTGCAAAATAAACATATCAAAATCCATTACAATTACCTAGGGGTGAAGTGGTTAAAAAAGAATATGTGAGTCGCCTGTCACAGACCGGAAGGCCTCGTCCAGTATTCCCGCGACTTTTCCAAGTTTATATCCCCGATAAATTCCACAAAAAGGCCATTCATTCCTTATGATTCCAGCATTTGAAATAAATTCATCAAGAAAATGTGTTTATTTTCCGTTTTCTAAAGAATTATTTTCACTGCACCTCATGGTTACGGAAAGTAGTTCGGCGTGAGAGTTTACTGGGATATAGATTTTGGACAGAGACTTGCTACGGGCCAATCAAATGTTAGGGAATTGTGTAAATATTTTTGTGCTGGAATTATTATTGTTTGTTCCTGATAAATTCAACATCAAGCTGTACCAGCCTGGGGCCCATTTCACTACATTTTGTATGACTAAGTGTGTAATAACTAAATATTCAGACACAATTTGCTTTGGGGAACCCCTGTTAAATCGGGGTTTCCCAATACATATTGTGTCCGAATGCATGGCTATTGTGATTAAACCAGTACTGCCATACTAACCCTAAATATTGGCATGCGCACTCTTGTGGGGAAACCATATATTTCTATGTGTTTGGCCAAATAAATGGTGTCCGAATATTTAGGCTTATTATGGTAGATTGTAACTGTAACTTTTACAATCGCATTAGTCACAATTTTGGACAATGTTTGACTGATTTGTTCAGATTTAGTGTTCTGCACCTGTATCTCGTAAATGGTAACATTAGTGGGAAAATGAAGGTATGAACTAAATTAAGAAGTCTTCTTATGAACAGTTTTTGCCATATGCAGCTTTGTGAAATGGGCCCCTGTAGCCGATTCAACCAAAATTGCTAGGCAGCTTATGTACCTAAGTATAATTTGAGGGGGTAATCATTTATTTTTCCCGAAATGCATTATTTCATATAGAACTAACTAACGACTGCGTATTTTTGATGATTAAAAGTATGAAGAATTATTATACTGAGTTTATTACATTATCACAGCCAAAATGGCTGTGATAATGTAATAAATTCAGTATAATAAAAATTAATAAATTTATCATTAAATTGAAAATTTCTCCCGCATAGTGTACTTTATACTTTTGAGATTGTGATGAAATCGGCCCCTGGTATTCTGTATGACCGGCTACATTATAGGATGCACTGGGAGTGATATTGAGTGAGGCGGGGCTGTGGGGGTGTGTAGCGGAGCGGGGAGATGACGACACCACCCAGGACACCCTGCTGGCACTCCTTCCCCACCTCGCCCAGGCCAGGCTGACCGCACCCAACCTCCAAGACATACTCAGGCTCTTCCAGCACTCGGACATACCACAGGTGGGTAGGGTTGGAATGGACGTGTCACTAGCTAAGACCAGATGACTTGACTAGCCAGATACCTCAGCTAGTGACATGTGATCAATGGTAGGACCAGAGCTCCAGATAAGTTTTTTATCGAAAGAGTATTATACCCACATATTTCAAATTCAATGCGCATTTTACTTTTACAAATGTATTATTGATTTTCTTCATTATTAAATAGGGATCAAATGATCAAAAATTAAAAAATTCACTTTTATTTTTAGCTCTTTGCACTATTTTCAACTTTATTACAGTATTTTCACTACTCAATTTGAAAATCAATGCGTATACTTATATTACTGTGAGTATTTTGTACATCCACTTTTAATAATCGATGCATATTCTGCTAAAATAAGTGCGCAAAATACACCAATACGCTCCTTATCTGGAGCTCTATAGGGCTTAAATCAAAGCATTGCACTCAGACATACAGCCGGCGGGTAGGGCAGTCTGAGGTACAGAGAGCTATAGATCGGTGCTTTAGATAAAACTAGACGTTTCAACAAAATAAAATATTATTATTCATGCAGTTTCTACAAAATTTAATTCATATTTCTTTAGTGTCAATAAATTTACCTTCTTTAACTTTATCTTTATTTAGATCCTGATCTTGCTACAGAACTGCACTGGTCAAATTTTCAAATGTATCGTTGTCACCCGGTTGTGGACAGCGCGATATAGTCAGCACATTGATCGTACGTACGTGTGTCCGGGTTGATGTTTTTGGTTAATGTTTTTCGGTATAGTATCGAAGCCTTGTCGGCGTGACATGCGGGCGGCGGCCATCTAGTTTTTGTCGCACCCGCTTGTGGACAGCGCGATATTGTTGGCACATTGGTTTGTACTATCAAATGCCTCGGTGGCTGCGACATGCGGGCCGTGGCCATCTATAGTCTGTTTCACGAAAGCTGCCAAAATTTTACGGCCATATAAACAATTCAAAAACAATAATTTTTTCGATAATATTAAATTAAAGGAAAATTTAAGAATGAGCCTTCTTTTTATTTAGTGAAATTTTGTCAAATATTGATTTTATTACGAAAAATTGATTTCTCTATGGGAATTTAAAATGGGGGGGAAAAAAGAGGTAAAGAAGTGTGGGAGGAGTCAAAAAACGAAAACATTTGGAAATCGACTCCGAAACGTGACTAGATAGCTGGGAAATGATCTAACTAAGAAAACAAAAGTTAAATTTTAAAAAATCGGTCCAGTATTTCTGAAATTCCCAAAAATTTCCCCATGTTAAATCCCCATAGACATCTTCACTCCGTGAAGATGTCCATGGGGATTTAACATGGGGAAATTGTTTTTTGGTTAAAGTTTTTGGTTAAGTTCTTTGGTTAAAGTTTTTGGTTAAGTTTTTTGGTTAAGTTTTTTGGTTAAAGTTTTTCGTTAAAGTTTTTCGTTATACTATATCTCTGCAACTGCTTTGCCCATTACCTTGAAACTTCACATGGGTGTTTATCATCATCTATATTTTCATTCTACCCCCTCCCGTGCGGCCCCTGTGCCCAATGTCAAGGTCAAATTACTTTGAAGTTTTTGGTTAAGTTTTTTGGTTCAAGTTTTTGGTTAAGTTTTTTGCTTAAGTTTTTTGGTTAAAGTTTTTCGTTATACTATATCTCTGCAACTGCTTTGCCCATTACCTTGAAACTTCATATGGGTGTTTATCATCATCTATATTTTCATTCTACCCACTCCTGTGCGGCCCCTGTGCCCAATGTGAAGGTCAAATTACTTTGAAGTTTTTGGTTAAGTTCTTTGGTTAAATTTTGTTTTTGGTTAAGTTTTTTGGTTAAAGTTTTTCGTTTTCTTATACTATATCTCTGCAAACTGCTTTGCCCATTACCTTGAAACTTCACATGGGTGTTTATCATCATCTATATTTTCATTCTACCCCCTTCCGTGCGACCCCTGTGCCCAATGTCAAGGTCAAATTACTTTGAAGCTTTTGGTTAAGTTTTTTGGTTAAAGTTTTTGGTTAAAGTTTTTGGTTAAGTTTTTTTTGTTAAGTTTTTTGGTTAAGTTTTTTGGTTAAAGTTTTTGGTTAAGTTTTTTGGTTAAGTTTTTTGGTTAAGTTTTTTCGTTAAAGTTTTTCGTTAAAGTTTTTCGTTATATATCTCGCAACTGCTTTGCCCATTACCTTCAAATTCACAGGGTGTTTGTCATCATCTATATTTTCATTCTACACTTCCGTGCGGCCCCTGTGCCCAATGTCAAGGTCAAATTACTTTGAAGTTTTTGGTTACGTTTTTTGGTTACGTTTTTATGGTTAAAGTTTTTGGTGAAGTGGTTAAGTTTTTTGGTTAAAGTTTTTCGTTATACTATATCTGCAATCTGCTTTGCCCATTACCTTCAAACTTCACATGGGTGTTTCTCATCTATCATTCTACCCCCTTCCGTGCGGCCCTGTGCCCAAGGTCAAAGGTTACTTTGAAGTTTTTGGTTACGTTTTTTGGTTAAAGTTTTTGGTTAAAGTTTTTGGTTAAGTTTTTTGGTTAAGTTTTTTGGTTAAAGTTTTTCGTTATACTATATCTCTGCAACTGCTTTGCCCATTACCTTGAAACTTCATATGGGTGTTTATCATCATCTATATTTTCATTCTACCCCCTCCCGTGTGGCCCCTGTGCCAATGTCAAGGTCAAATTACTTTGAAGTTTGGTTAAGTTCTTTGGTTAAAGTTTTTGGAAGGTTAAGTTTTCTTTGGTTAAAGTTTTTTGGTTAAGTTTGTGTTAAGTTTTTTTGTTTTTTGGGTTATGGTTATCTCTCGCAACTGCTTTGCCCATTACCTTGAAACTTCACATGGGTGTTTATCATCATCTATATTTTCATTCTACCCCCCTCCCGTGCGGCCCCTGTGTCCAATGTCAAGGTCAAATTACTTTGAAGTTTTTGGTTAAGTTTTTTGTTTAAAGTTTTTGGTTAAGTTTTTTGGTTAAGTTTTTTGGTTAAAGTTTTTCGTTATACTATATCTGCAACTGCTTTGCCCATTACCTTGAAACTTCACATGGGTGTTTATCATCATCTATATTTTCATTCTACCCCCCTTCCGTGCGGCCCCTGCGCCCAATGTCAAGGTCAAATTACTTTGAAGTTTTTGGTTAAGTTTTTTGGTTCAAGTTTTTGGTTAAAGTTTTTGGTTAAGTTTTTTGGTTAAGTTTTTTGGTTAAAGTTTTTCGTTATACTATAACTCTGCAACTGCTTTGCCCATTACCTTGAAACTTCACATGGGTGTTTATCATCATCTATATTTTCATTCTACCCTCCTCCTGTGCGGCCCCTGTGCCCAATGTCAAGGTCAAATTACTTTGAAGTTTTTGGTTAAGTTTTTTGGTTAAAGTTTTTG
The DNA here is from genome assembly GCA_029237695.1 of Conchocele bisecta. NCBI lineage: Eukaryota > Metazoa > Mollusca > Bivalvia > Lucinida > Thyasiridae > Conchocele > Conchocele bisecta. Next base: position 33,471,107 of record CM055269.1, on the reverse strand, counting down.
TTGGTTTTTTAAGTTTTTTGGTTAAGTTTTTTGGTTAAAGTTTTTGGTTAAGTTTTTTGGTTAAGTTTTTTGGTTAAAGTTTTTTGTTATACTATATCTTTTTTTTTAGTGTCCATGCCTCGCCACAAGGCGCGACATGCAGGCCGCGGCCATCTAGTTTGTTATAGCTCATCAAATAGAGTACTCCAACACCAACGCAACATTCTCTCCCCTGTCACACTCAAATTGTAAAAGTGGACATTTCAATTTGAATGTTTCAGTATTTAATACCAGTTATACTTCAATTCATTATTCATTGAATTTGTGTTTAAAAATACGCTAACTTCTATACTTCCAGGAGAGTTTGCTGTCGATGTTCTTGTCGGTGGTTCAGAACTCAGAGGTCAAGTCGTACCACAGTGTCACGTTCCCGGTGAAGGCGACTGAGCGGGCCCAGCAGGAGTTTCGCGACCTGATGGGGAGCGGAACGTTTGACCCGCTCCTAGACTCCGTCTCTCCGATACTACAGAGTGTCTCGTCATTGTTTTTCAGTGCTACTGGACGGAAACCAGAGGCTGCAGGTAAATTGTTTTAGCTGTAAGTGACTGGCCATTAACCCTTTCACCCCTATGTTATTTTTGCAACCACCAACTGTCACAAAATGGTTTTCAGAATAGTCCATTTATGCAATTACTTTTAAAAATGTGCAGATCCTGATGAGATGGCTCATCTGGATCTGCACTGTTTGCATACACCGCTATAGCGGGCTTTCGGGTTCAAAGGATTAACAGTTTACATTTTGAACATACATATTTTTTTTTACAGAAAGTTGTAAATGTTTTCATAATTTACTTAACCAATTCCGTTCGGAATACACCTTTACAGGTATGAAACTTATTAAATATTTTATTTTTGTTATTTCTCAATGAAAGTATATGTTGTGACCACTCATATGGTGGTCGCGACATATTTCTGAGCGCATAGAAGGAAAATACAGTCAAACCTGTGCTATCAACCACCTGGGAATAGCGGCTACCTGTCCACAATGGCCAGTTAAAAATCCCCCCGTCCAATTTTATTCTTCATAAGACCTTGGAATAACGGCCACCCACGAACTGCGAGCAGCTATTTTCATTCTCACGCAGCATTTTTGTATGTGAACAGCGGCCATGTCGTGTTTTGTCGGCAAAATAAAAATAGCACCACATTCGCAATTTTTCTTTCATCACAGTCTGGCCGCTATCATTTGAATTGCAACTGGTCGTATCCAATTAGTCATCGATTACATTCGCATACATTGGCACAACACACTTTTGAAAACATTTACTTTGCCCATATCGGTTGGTGTCATTTTGGCGACATTGAACATTTTCCATGAAACATATTGCATAACGCCATTAACGGTAATTCCTGATATGTATTCTGTGTAGTGTATTCCAATAGGCATAATGCAATTCTGCGTATAAATCTATCATTAGTTGGCAAACTGTGTTTACACGATGCTGATTCGTCTACAGTGACGAGACTAAGATTTCAAACACATCGCGCTTGTCAAGTTTTACTACGTGTAAATTTTGCCCCGCGGGTTACAAAGCCATATAAAAGATCAATACACGCGGTTGCTGACGTCAGTCACGTAGTCGACACTGGAATGGTACCGTGTCGGATGCGCAGCCTCGTGAAAACAATACTACCGGGAACCAGTCTAAAACGTGTTTATGTGAATTGGGTCTCGTTCTCCAACAAATCCCGGCTTATTGCATTGGCGGCCAGACCAGGCAGTGGATTCGCGTAGTCTGCCCATGGTTTACAATGCTCGCCAATCTCTAATTAAAAACATCAATAATTACGTCGGCGGACAATGCCACTTCGTCATACAGTGCAGTCTCCGTTTTTGTTTCACCATAGACAACACTTGTAAACTCAACGCGAACGCAACGCGAACGCAACGGTTTGCTGTAGCGTTGTATACGTTGTTTAAACGTATAATACGGTTCGTACACGTGTAATACACATTGTCAAACCGTTTAGTTTAAAAGCGTTGTATACGTTGTTTAAACGTATAATACGGTTCGTACACATGTAATACACATTGTCAAACCGTTTAGTTTTAAAGCGTGTAATACGTTTAGCTTCAAGGCGTATAACACGCTTTGGCGTATACATATGTAGCGAGGTGAAAGAGATGAAACGTGTACAACGCTTTACCTGGAAGCGTGTAGCTATATGAAAGCGTTGAAACGTGTACAACGGTTACACGTTTTAACGCAAATACCTGTTCGGCCCCGATCGCTTCGAGGCGTCCTTGTTTCGTCCCTTTTAAAATATCGCGAATACATACCCTCAGATCGAGTTCAAAGTACATCGGCGGTGTGATTTAGCACTTCAATTGATCCTTAATCCCTGATGCCTAATGAGTCACGCTTTTAACACGACAAATGTACCTTGTCGTTTATCAAAATGTTTGCGAATTGTAGATCACGTGAGCCGGCTCATCAGGATCTGCGGCATTCCTACGTACTTGTACATTTTATATACACAAAAATGACCCCTAATACAGCGTAATGTAACAGTTCCTAACTTAATATGGAATAGCCCGGGCCGATAGTCCGTGTCAGTTACTTGGGGTTAAATATTACGAACACAGATAAACACAATGCATGGTTTCTTTATTTAATTTTAACATCATCAGAAATGGCGAGTCTAGGAACTCTCGTATCTTTACGCTGAAGCCAGTCTATTTCAGTCACTAATCCGCTATACACCTGTCCCACGCGTGTGTTAAGATTAATCGATATTTGGAGAAACTGAATACACAGCCAGCTGCACACTGGTTTAACACGGATATGGCCCGCGGATATGTGTCATAAATTACTTGGTGGTCAAAACCGGTAAATTTACAAGGTTTATAGCGAAATAGCAGCCGACTGGCAATTTTTCTCGGACCGATTTTTAAGACTAGTTTTCAAATCTCAATCGGTCTGAGAGTTCAAAAATCGGTCCAGAACCGGAAAACTGAAAATTTTAGAAGCCCTGCAATGAGTCTAGAAGTATATATACACACACGAAGAACGATCTGAGCATGCGCATTCTACGCGATACACGGTTGGCATACCAAAACGTGTAATGCGTTAAAACCCGTGGAAACGTTTTATACGTATAACACGGTTTCATCTGTACGGTGCTGTGTACATGTAGAAGCGTGTAACCTGTTCGTCAAAGAAAGCGTTAAATCGTTTAAACGGTTTACCTTAGCGTTGTATACGTTTACAACCGTTGTACACGGATTACACGCTTTTGAAACTCAATGCGTTGTTTACAATCGTTGTATACGTTTACAACCGTTGTACACGGATTACACGCTTTTGAAACTCAATGCGTTGAACACGGTTTGTTCGACTTTCGCGCATGCGCAAGAGTGGGGAAACGCAACGCATGGCCAAAAACGTATTACACGTAGACGACACACGGTTTGAAACGCAGCTAACGGAAACTCCACGGATACGCAACGCACAACACTTTGTACACGTATAAACCCGGAACATTTTGACAGAAACAACTGTAGGCTGCTTAAATATTCGGGCTTGATCAGGATATTATACATTGGACAGAAACCAAATAAGCCTGGTGTTCTCTGCCGGTTTTGGACACCTATCTCGTGTGGGTTACTCGAGTGGACACATTCAATGAAATGTTTTCATATTTCTGCATCTTCGCTGTCTGGCCCATCTTCGACGGGCGTATTTTGTGACTTACGGCACTCTTGTTGCCAATACCATTATACAGGCACGTGGTGTTGAATGAGTTAATGTCATGCTTTTTCATCTCTTCCATCCCAAATTGTTGGCTTGATACTTGGCATCTAATTTCTTTAAGATGTGTATATTCTGTGTCTGATCAGGGACTACACTATTCTTCAGTCAGTCATTGAAATGACTGTCATGCTTGTAACCAACAGTATAGATCCTTACCCGGCTGCAGGAGCAAATGTTTAAAGTCCCATATCGCCAGTCACATCTGTATATGTGACTGTGACTGGAGAAATGAGGCTTTGCGACCAGTGTAGATCCAGATCAGCCTGTGCATCCGCACAGTCTGATCAGGATCTGCACTGTTCGCAATTCAATCAATGAAACACCTGTCATGCTTCAAACAAGCAAACTAGATTGTTACATGACTACATGAGTGTGCTATTTGATCTGAATCTACCCTGGTCACAAATCACATAAGCCCCATTTCTCCAGTCACAGCCACATATGAGACACACCATGTGATTTTATACCTAATAACATGTGCGTTTTTTTCCTGAAATACATTTAGAAAAACTATGATATGTTCTGTAAATGACGTCGAAAGATGACAAAATTTTGATGGCATTGCTATGCAAGTTTCATCAACTTTTGATGTCATTTCAAGAAAATTTTCATATTTTTTGTAAATATTTTTCACGAGATATTGCACACGTTCTCGGGTACAAAATCAAATGGCGTGTCTCATATATTGATGCCCACCCTATTTCCCAGGCCCCCCATCGGCCCCGGTGCTGAACCATGAGCAGGAGGTGTGGTCGACGTGTGCCCTACAGATGGAGCTGAGGGACACCCTCGCCTGGCCCCCCTTCCAGACCGGCTTCACAGTCGCTCTGTGGCTGTCCCTGGGGAAGCGCCTCACCGCAAACTTCTGTCCCATGCTGCCACGGTATAATCTCGAACCAGGTAAACATTTAAATACATCCACCAGGTTCCACTTACTTCAGCCTGCTCCATGTATAACATGTGCAGGCCCGTACGCAGGAATTAATTTAGGGGAGTACGTTATCAACGGCACAAAGGGATAAACATTTTTTTTTTCGCATCCAAAGACACACCTCGGCAGATTCACCCTTTCACCCCTTCGTAACTGGAATGGATTTTGATATGTTAATTTTGCAACCCAATCCAATTATCACAAAATTATTTTCAGACCAGTCCATTTATGAACATGGGGTGTTTTTGTTCTCAAAATTATGAAAATTACTTGCAAAAAGGCTGCTTTTATAGGCTGTCAGACCAATCAGATGTGTGTTTTCTATTTTCGGTGCTTTAGAATGAAAAGTTCTCCCTCAAAGTATACTTTGCTAGATAAGTATACTTTGCAATGTTGGTGAAATAGGCTACTGGTACACACGATCTATAAATCTTGATCCGTGATGTAACATGACATGGGATGTATAAAACTTTCTCGGGACACTAGTATGGTGCATAGGACAAGATGCACCCCATATATTTGGTTTTCCATGACAACAGACACTATAGGGAATACCAAGTTGCTGTCACGTTTATCCGACAAAGATAGGAACATGTAGGTATTCCAAGGCTTGCAGATGATTTCCTAGCATTTCTGATCCGCTTGATATTGCACTAGCCTGGAATTCTGGGCCCGTTTCACTAAACTTTGTACGACTAAAATGTTCGTAAGTGCAAATGTGGGATAGTCTGGAAATTTCAAATGATGGATTTACATTTATTGAGCATAGGCTGCATATGCAGCCTATGCTCAATAAATGCAAATCCAATAATTATTTACAAGAAAACAGTGTTAATGTGCAATTTACAGACTGTCATAATTGTGCACTTACGAACATTTTAGTCGTACAAAGTGTAGTGAAACGGGCCCCTTATGCCTATGTTTGCTTATCAGGAGCTACATTGATAAACAACTAAGCCCGCTTTTTTCTTGCAGCTGGTCACATATGTGAAATTGGTAGACCAAGTATTAGTTAACATAGCCTGAGTATTAGTCAACATAGGTTGAGTATTAGTCAACATAGGTTGAGTATTAGTCAACATAGGCTGAGTATTAGTCAACATAGGCTGAGTATTAGTCAACATAGCCTGATTATTAGTCAACATAGGCTGAGTATTAGTCAACATAGGCTGAGTATTAGTCAACATAGGTTGAGTATTAGAGGTTGAGTATTAGAGGTTGAGTATTAGTCAACATAGGCTGAGTATTAGTCAACATAGGTTGAGTATTAGTCAACATAGGCTGAGTATTAGTCAACATAGGCTGAGTATTAGTCGGCTGAGTATTAGTCAACATAGGCTGAGTATTAGTCAACATAGGTTGAGTATTAGTCAACATAGGTTGAGTATTAGTCAACATAGGTTGAGTATTAGAGGTTGAGTATTAGTCAACATAGGCTGAGTATTAGTCAATATAGGTTGAGTATTAGTCAACATAGGCTGAGTATTAGTCAACATAGACTGAGTATTAGTCAACATAGGCTGAGTATTAGTCAACATAGACTGAGTATTAGTCAACATAGGCTGAGTATTAGTCAACATAGACTGAGTATTAGTCAACATAGGCTGAGTATTAGTCAACATAGGTTGAGTATTAGTCAACATAGGTTGAGTATTAGAGGTTGAGTATTAGTCAACATAGGCTGAGTATTAGTCAATATAGGTTGAGTATTAGTCAACATAGGCTGAGTATTAGTCAACATAGACTGAGTATTAGTCAACATAGGTTGAGTGTTAGAGGTTGAGTATTAGTCAACATAGGCTGAGTATTATTCAACATAGGCTGAGTATTAGTCAACATAGGCTGAGTATTATTCAACATAGGCTGAGTATTAGTCAACATAGGTTGATTATTAGAGGTTGAGTATTAGTCAACATAGGCTGAGTATTATTCAACATAGGCTGAGTATTAGTCAACATAAGTTGAGTATTAGTCAACATAGGTTGAGTATTAGTCAACATAGGCTGAGTATTAGTCAACATAGGTTGATTATTAGTGGTTGAGTATTAGTCAACATAGGCTGAGTATTATTCAACATAGGCTGAGTATTAGTCAACATAGGTTGAGTATTAATCAACATAGGTTGATTATTAGAGGTTGAGTATTAGTCAAGGAGTATTAGCCATCATAGGCTGAGTATTAGTCACAGTACAGGTTGATTAGTCAACATAGGTGATTATTATTCACAGGTTGATATTATTCAACATAGGCTGAGTATTAGTCAACATAGGTGAGTATTATAACAACATAGGTTGATATTAGAGTGGAGTATTCAATAGGTGATTATTATAACTAGGATGAGTATTAGTCAACATAGGCTGAGTATTAATCAACATAGGTTGATTATTAGAGGTTGAGTATTAGTCAACATAGGCTGAGTATTATTCAACATAGGCTGAGTATTAGTGGCTGAGTATTAGTCAACATAGGCTGAGTATTAGTCAGCAGTAAACATAGGCTGAGTATTAGTCAACATAGGTTGATTATTATTCAACATAGGCTGAGTATTAGTTAACATAGGTTGATTATTAGTCAACATAGGTTGAGTATTATTCAACATAGGTTGAATATTTGTCAACATAGGATGAGAATACTAGTCAACATAGGTGATTATTAGTCAGCAGTAAAACATCGGTTGAGTATTATTAACATAGGCGTTGAGTTATTAGGTCAACATAGGCTGTGTATTAGTTCAGCAGTAAACATAGGTTGAGTATTAGTCGATAGGTTGAGTATTAGGTCAACTAGGTTGGAGTATTAGAGGGTTGAGTTTAGAGGTTGAGTATAGTCAACATAGGCTGAGTATTACGTCAACATAGGTTGAGTATTAGTCACATTAGGTTGTGTATTAATCAAACCTTGGACTGGGAGTATTAGTCAACATTGGTGAGTATTAGTCAACATTAGGTTGGAGTATTAGTCAAATAGGTTGATTATTTGGAGGTTGGAGTAGTTAGTTCAACATAGGCTGTGGAGTATTAGGCAACATAGGCTGAGTATTATCAAAATAGGTGCATAGGTTTGAGTATTAGTCAACATAGGCTGAGTATTAGGTCAGGCAGTTAAACAATAGGTGAGTATTAGTGGCTGAGTATTAGTCAACATTAGGCTGTATTAGTCGCAGTACAGGCTTATTAGTCAACATAGGTTGATTATTATTCAACATAGGCTGAGTATTAGTTAACATAGGTTGATTATTAGTCAACATAGGTTGAGTATTATTCAACATAGGTTGAATATTTGTCAACATGTTGAGTATTAAGTCAATGGTGAATATTGTCAGCATAAACATAGGTTTGAGTATTATTCAAGTAGGTTGAGTTATTATCAACAGCTGAGTATTAGTCAAAGCAGTAGCATAGGTTGAGTATTATCACATAGGTAGAGTATTATCAACATAGGAAAGCAATGATTGTATTATGCAGTAAACATAGGTTGAGTATTATTCAACATAGGTTGAGTATTAGTCAACATAGGCTGATTATTAGTCAGCAGTAAACATAGGTTGAGTATTAGTCGACATAGGTTGAGTATTAGTCAACATAGGTTGAGTATTAGAGGTTGAGTATTAGAGGTTGAGTATTAGTCAACATAGGCTGAGTATTAGTCAACATAGGTTGAGTATTAGTCCACATAGGTTGAGTATTAATCAACATAGGCTGAGTATTAGTCAACATTGGCTGAGTATTAGTCAACATAGGTTGAGTATTAGTCAACATAGGTTGATTATTAGTCAACATAGGTTGAGTATTATTCAACATAGGCTGAGTATTATTGACCATAGGCTGAATATTAGTCAACATATGCTGAGTATTAGTCAGCAGTCAACATAGGTTGAGTATTAGTCAACATAGGTTGATTATTAGTCAACATAGGTTGAGTATTAGTCAACATAGGTTGAGTAATATTCATCATAGGTTGAGTATTAGTCAACATACGTTCAGTAATAATCAGCATAGGTTGAGTATTAGTCAACATAGGTTGAGTATTAGTCAACATACGTTGAGTAATAGTCATCATAGGTTCAGTATTAGTCAACATTGGCTGAGTATTAGTCAACATAGGTTGAGTATTAGTCATATAGTCAACATTGGCTGAGTATTAGTCAACATAGGTTGAGTATTAGTCATCATATGTTGAGTATTGGTCAACATATGGTCAATCAAGTGCCACCAGCCCAGTATTCTGTGTACACGTTACAGATGCAGGTGACATGTGTGAGCAACATATGGCGAGCCACCAACAGCAGTTGCCCATCTCGAAGTGTCTACACATTGTGTCAGTCGGCACCAGGGAGAAATTGCTCGAGGTCTGGGCAGATACCGACACTAACTCACTACTCTTCAGGTAACATAGAAGATTGATCCTACTGACTTAACTGAATCTATGATGTTTCAATACATTTCGATCCAGATTGTGCTGAGGCTGAAGAAAGGGGACTTTTGGTATTTGTAATCAGATCCGGATCTGCTAGCATTCCCATGCAGCCTGATATTGACAGTTACAGTAAATGTAACACAATAGCGTGTCATCAGAGTTCAAATCAGTATGACAGACGTGTTTGGTATTAATTACTGTCTGTTTCACGAAACCTGCCCAAATTTTACGGTTATATAGACAATGCAAAAACCTAGCTAGACGGCTACATTACAGACCTACGCTGGGTCGCCTTGGGGCGCCATGTGGTAGTCTGGGCACGGTTGCCGACCCCAGTAGCCTATTTCATAAAAATTGCAAAGTATACTTATCTAGCAAAGTGTACTTTGAGGGAGTAATCATTTATTTTTCCAGAAATGCGTTATTTCATATAGAACTAACGACTGCATATATTTCATGATTAAAAGTATGCAGACTTATTATACTGAATTCATTACATTAAGTGTGATAATGTAATAAATTCATTATAATAAAAATTAATAAATTTATCCTTAAATTGAAAATTCTCCCTCAGTATACTTGAGTATACTTTGCAATTTTGGTGAAATCGGCAACAGAACTACCTCCACTACGATCAATTACGTGCCATTAACGTATGATTGCAAAACTACTACATTTTTCATCTTAGAAATGTTCCAGACAAGGTGCAAGTCGTGTGGTGATCACAAGAACGTTATATAAAGTCATTTCCCTAACTGAATAGCGAACAGTACCAACTGTGATCAGACTAAACCTGTAGCCCCATATCTCCAATGACAGCCACATATATGAGCATATACTCCATTGACCATCTGGGGCCCGTTTCACTAAACTTCGTACGACTAAAATGTTCGTGGGTGCAAATTTAAGATCGTCTGGAAATGTCAATTGATGGATTTACATTTATTGAGCATAGGCTGCATATGCAGCCTATGCTCAATAAATGTAAATCCATCAATTGTTTACAAGAAAACATTGCTAATGTGATATTTACAGACTATTATAATATTGCACTTACGAACATTTTAGTCGTAAGAAGTTTAGTGAAACGGCCCCCTGTTATCTAGTATGTAATAAGAGTCACCATGCTATGACACCTCAATATAGCTTGAAGGATTACTAAAATAGTTTGGCACCTGTTAAATATGAAGACATGTGATACAAATATGCCACTAATGATCATGGCAGTGACATTTTTACAATCACCAACTTGATGAAACAATGTTTTGTTACAAAGAAAAAATCTTTATGACGAGAACCATGGTAGATCCTGATCAGCCTGCACTCTGGTACAATGTGACATTTTTTACATTCTTCACTGGCAGATACATTCAAGCTTTGTTGAATATGAAATTGAAGGCTGCTCTGAGTCTACAATGGTCGCAATTTCATTAAGCCCAATTTTGTCGGATCTTTGTTTGTGACTAACAACCTTTTTTCAGGTCTTAAGTGAGTAACCCGGTTTTGTCCCATACTTCTTAATGAGTAAACCGGTTTTGTGTTAACACTTACGCGACTATCTTAATTTTTTGTCGTCTGCTGTTTATTTTCTATTTTCCATTGTTATCATAAAAACAACATGCTTTGACATCACTTTAGAATCATTTCCAGTGGAAATGATTCTGAAGTGCTGTCAAACCATGTTTTTATTGAGAAATAAGGCAACATATAAAAGCAACAGCAGATGACAATTCTTGCGTGTCGCGGTAGCAGGTTAATATGTCACATGTTCCTATTATCCAGGATCACGAGTTCCGTGTCAGACATGGGTCTGGTTGTCCAGGAGACAGAACTGCGCGGAGTGATGTCCCCTGCCAGGTGGCAGCACGTCGTCCTGAGTTACGTTGAGGGTCTCGATGGCAGCACACTCACTGGCAAGGTATGTGGCACCATTTGTGAATATCGGGCTATTGTGGTCTCTTTTCATGTTTGTTAACAAAGCATCCTGTTCATTGGTGTTGAACTTTGAATAATATATATACAAGCTGAATCCAGAATGTGAAAAATGAAGAACAGTTAGTGTTAAGTAATCGTGGCATGAGCAATTCACCAAATTTGTTTCTAATTTCTCTGTTCATGACCACAGTTGATTCTAGCATGTCTTGGATGGTCAATTACATAATCTTTAAACCCGGGCGCATTTCAATTGTTTTGTACATTGTTTAGAAAGGTGTTTCATGTATATACAAACAATAATTGACCATCCAAGACACGCTAGAATCACCTGTGTTCATGACGTGATTTGTGAAATGATTGAAACACATATATTGTTTGGTTTAAAAATAACTAATGCAGAAATCAGATTTTGAGATAAAAATATGTTCATTGATTTCTGTAACATTGGGGCAGTACAATACTTCTCCGTCACAATGCATACAATTACTGATGCCCAAATTTGGCAGAACACACTATACCTTTTACAGAACTTGAACATCGTTTGACTCAATTGTTGGGAAGAGCATCCCATATATATTTATTACACCACTAACGCTGGTTTTATAGAGGAGATTCGTAGCCTATAATGAAATAATCATAATCGCATTCTATACACGGAGTTCCAGATAAGGTGCGTATTGGCGTATTTTACACACTTATTTTAGCAGAATATGTATTGATTATGAAAAGTGAGAGTACAAAATACTCACAGCAACGTTAAAATACGCATTGTTTTCAAATTGAGTAGCGGAAATACTGTAATAAAGTTGAAAATTTACTTTATAGTTAAGCTGCAAAAAGCAAACAGTGTTTGCTTTTTGCAGCTCAAATAAGTGAATTTTTTAATTTATTTTATTTTTTATCATTTGTTCCCTATTGAATAAGGAAGAAAATCAATAATACATTGTGAAAGTAAAATACGTATTGAATCTTTAGATACAAAACTTATCTGGAGCATTGTATACAAACCCAGGTGACGTTGGTGATTGACGGCTGTCAGTTGCACTCATTCATCCTGGACCACCCGTATGCGGCGATCAGGTCACGCCACAAGCTGCAGCCCCACCTGTGTATCGGTCACGCCATGGATGACCCATACTGCTCCCAAATAGGCAGCTGGGCTCTTGGATCTCTCATGCTCTTTAAAGGTAAACCTTTGGCTGAAGTGGGTGGTTGGTCGGGCGAACGTGATGGCATAAATTAACGGTAGGGATTCCTCCTTATTGGAATCACTATTTGCCTGGTTTGGCCCTCAGGTACGTTTTTATGTTGGGCTCTTTTGTTACATGGGAGTTGAATTGGGTTATTGCCCATTATAAAAGTAGTAAGCTTATTACTGATCCTACTGCTTTTGGGAGAGGCGAAGTGATTCTAGTGTGGTGAGGACTTGGCATCAGATCAGGATTATTCTGATTTCAGGGCTGAAAATATAGTTTTTTTTATTGTAAATATTCAGTTCTGATTTTGGGATATTCCCCCCATTTGTACATGTACTTGAACATGTACATGTACTTGTACAGGTAATATATGGGATTTAGTACTAAACCCATTGACCCGGCCTTAAATGACCTTAGCTGTTGATAGGCCGTTAAACACCAACAAACAAACAAACTTTGGCTCATGGTTGTAGTACATTCCTGCATATACTTGAATATTATAATTAAAATATGTCACAGCTCGAACATACATGCCTGAAATGACATCACTGAACTTATCAAAAGACTTATTTCCTTAACCCTTTCAACACCACAGGTCTGTATAGTGGTATTGGCAAACAGTGTAGATCCAAATGAGCCGGCTCAATATAATTATATAATTCCGCATGTACTATGAATTTTTTTGTCACCTTTTGATACCATTTACAGAAAATATTGTAAATTTAGTAAACGTATTACATGAAATTACGCAGATGTCCGAAGGTACAAAATCGCATGGCCTCGTTATATTACTGTCCGAATATTTAGGGTTATTACGGTATTACAGGTGCAACGATGGCGAGGGAACTGTGTTTCCACCTGTACAGCCTGGGTCCGAACTGCGAGTCAATCCTCAAGTGTGACTGTGCTGAGGAGACGACGTCATACGCCCCGCACCTCACCAAACATACCGTGCTCTACTCGAAGATACACTACGACTTCCTCGTCGGACTCAAGCGGCCAGATCTCACAGACATCAGGGTAGGTCTCTCACTGACGTTACTAAAAGAAAACAATTATTGGATTTACATTTATTGAGCATAGGCTGCATACATATATATATATGCAATAAATGTAGATCCATCAATTGAAATTTAATTTAATTTGTACTTACAAACATTTTGGTCATAGGCAGTCCCATCTCATTTTTACGTGACATCAGAGCTCCAGATAAGGAATTAGTAACTGAGTATTGGCACTCCATCATTTCTGAAGCAATTGGATATTTCAAAATTTTAATTGGGTAAAATGAAATCACACTAACAGACATCACATCAACAGACAGTAATTATTGAATAGTTTGCTTCGAAATGAAAACACATCTTGGTATTTCATTAGAATTGTCTCCTTGGAGACAATTCTACTGAAATACCAAGATGTGTTTTCATGGAAAATAAGAAAAATATGCTATATTTGTTGTCTGTTTATTGTTTTCTGCAGCATAATAAAGGTACCACAAAATTTGCATTGCTTTTTGATACTCACTACTTCTGATTTCAATTGGGTTTTTGGCAATTTTAATTGGGTATTTAAGCAAATACGCAGCTTATCTGGAGCTCTGGAGAAACCTTTTCCTTTTCCAGGCCTCTTTGTTGTTAGCATACACAGCCAAGCAGCCGGGAGAGATGAGCATATTCGTGCAAGCCAAAGGTGGTAGCACACAGTCGCCAGCTAACTTTGCCTTCAGGCCCGATTCCTACCTGCTGACGATGCAGCCACGACTGGTGACCCCTATAGTTCAAGGTCACCTCACGTCCAAGGTCAACGAGAGTCTGGAGAAGGCCGTACAAGAGAGTGGTGGAATGGCCGCCATTTTGTTCCTTGTGGCGAAGGTCAGTGTTAACCCTTTCACCCTTAAATATATAATGTGGTATGTTTGATGTTAATTATACCCCCAGCATACAAAGTATGTCTAGGGGTATATAGTTTTCGTTATTCCTTCCGTCCGTCCGTTTGTCCGTCCGTCCAAGTATTTGGGTACCCATTATCTCTGTAACGGTAAGTTGGATTGACCTCTAACTTCTTATACTTCCTATCATCATCCATATTTTCATTCCATACCACGTCCTTGCGGTCTTCATGCCCAAGGTCAAGGTCAAATTACATTTGCGTTAAAGTTTTTAAAATATCAAGTTTTTATTTGTCGTCCAGGCGACAGCCGGGGGTATAGGTGAGCCCCAGCTCACTTTCTCTAGTTTTGGACTATTCCATTAAAAATGTAATTTTGTTCGCAGCAGTCCAGTGTATCAGAGCTTTATTCATTGGCATGTAAAAGTACCAGAACAGCACAGCTGGTTTGCATTGGTTATTTCATATTGTTACATGACTGCCGTTGTTTGACACCGCTCACAGCCATGTTCAAATGTACTGTGCATGCTGTTCGACCATGGCTGTATACAATGCTCATTCCGGGGCCAAGCCAACACCTACGTAATGCATGTGTCTGATGATGTTATTAGAACGCGCTACATGTATTAAGTCACCTGACCAATTCACAACGGTCGCACTGAAATTTTGAAACTGATGCGGCTGCATCATGCGACATGTACAGCGGCCCCGGAATATGTATTTTGTATATCAGTTGTTTGAATGGAGCAGATTATCAAAGTACCGAAAGTACTGCATATATGCTCAAATTACACAATATTTCCGACAGAAATGTAACAATAACGTTCGACCGTGTCAAGCCGTGGGTAAACGTTTGCTGTAGCATTCGGTAACTGTTTGAACCCGCGGCCTACGGCCTTGGGCTTCAAACAGTTCCCTCGTGCCACGGCAAACATTTTAGTCACGGCTGGACATGGTCGAACCTTATAGTATAGTAACTAAACTAACTAAAATGCGATTTGATATACCATAGTTAGTGAACATGCACCAGTGAGCCATCACTGCTTTCTATAGAGTTAGTGCACTCACAATAGTTTTAGAAACACGATATAGTGAAACCTCTTTAAACCGGACACCCTGGGAGGTCCGTTCGGCTTAGAGAGGTTTCACTGTAAATCAGGCATTTGATCATTCTGAGCCATAGTTGTGTGACATGTGATCATGAACATACATTATCACCTGAGATAAATGACCAAGGAACTCATCAAAATATTACAGATGGGTATTCGTAGTTCACTGTACCTTGTCTCGATATTTACAGGTGTATGAGAGTTGCCATGACGACGTGAACACGGAGGCAGCTGAGCGTCGCCAGGCGCAAGCGCTACAGGTGATGTTCTCCGTGCTGCACCATTCGTCGGCCATGCATGCCGAGTTCACGAGCATCGGGGGCCACGCCCTGCTGTCCAAGGTGCTCACCAGCTGTCGCAGTGTCATCGGCCAGCGCATCCTCAAGGTATAGACTAGTTCTGTAAATAGGTTGGAAAATCACAACTACTACAGCAGAACCTCTCTAAACCGGACACCAATAAAATACAAAACATTCGCATTAGCATTGGCGGAATTTGTTCGTTTGACTTGCGCTGCTTAGTAAATTGTTGAACAGTGGAGAGCCTTATAGGATTTGTCGCAAAATCATATGTCTCGCAGTCAGATTAAAAATGTTGTTACCTTGACATATTTATTGCTTATTATATATTAACAACAAGGGTTGAAAGTTTGTGCTGATATATTTGAACTGTAGGTGCTGATGGACGCTGTGACGACAGAATCCTTGTACCGAACCGTCTCGGGCTCGTCCACCCTCACCCTGCGGCAGCGGTCAGAGGCGGTCATCCGCGACGCCTCCATTATAGAGCACATCATTCTCAACTGGCAGGTCAGTGATGACTGTGGGGGACAGGTGACTCGCCATGACAGAACGGGGCTTAATATCGTGTTACTGACCAATTAGCTATTCTTTGTATCTGTATAATCTGCGAGCCGTTTCACTAAACTTCGTACAACTAAAATGTTCGTAAGTGCAGATTTAGAATAGTCTGCAAATTTCAATTGATGGATTTACATTTATTAAGCATATGCTGCATATGCAGCCTATGCTCAATAAATGTAAATCCAATAATTGTTTACAAGAAAACATTGGTAATGTGAAGTTTACAGACTCATAATTTTGCACTTACAAACATTTTAGTCATACAAAGTTTAGTGAAACGGGCCCCTGATCTGTAGCCTATTTCCCCAAAATTGGTAAGCATATTTATCTAGCTCAGTACACTTTGAGGGAGATCTTTTCGATTTAAAGATACATTTATTAATTTTTAGCTCGACTATTCGAAGAATAGTTAGAGCTTATGTAGTCACCCCGGCGTCGGCATCACTGTCACGCCTTGGTTAAGGTTTTTAGTCAAGCTTGTATATGGAATACTCCTGGCCCTACACCCACCATACTTGGACAACTTCATCTCCTAGTGATGTACATCAACAACCCCTGACCTATATTTGACCTTGACCTACATTTAACCTTGAATTTCTTAATAGTTAATTCCCCTTGGTTAAGATTTTTAGTCAACCTTGGTTAAGGTTTTTAGTCAAGCTTGTAGATGGAATACTATTGTGCATACAGACACCATACTTGGACAACCTTTTCTCATAGTGATGTACATCAATAACCCCTGATCTATATTTGACCTTGACCTACATTTCCTCTCAAATTACTTACTTAATTCCCATTGGTTAAGGTTTTTAGTCAACCTTGGTTAAGGTTTTTGTCGCGCCTGCTTTAGCAGAGGCACGACTATAGTCGGCGCTTTTTCCGTCGGCGTCGTCCGCGTCGTCGTCTTGTCCGCGTCGTCCGTGTCGTCCATGCCAGACTTTGATAATATTTCACATCAATGTTTGTCTAGGGATGATGCTTCATTACGCACACCCCCACATCCAAATTCTCAAGGTCAAGGTCATTTATTTACTTTTAATGTTCACCGGTTTTGTAACAGAAATGCGTTAAAGTTATTGTTTTTTCACTATATCTCTTTAACCCTTTGCCAGACTTTGATAATATTTCACATCAATGTTTGTCTAGGGATGATGCTTCATTACGCACACCCCCACATCCAAATTCTCAAGGTCAAGGTCATTTATTGACTTGTAATGTTCACGGTCAAATGCCTCGGCAGGCGCGATACCGCTTCCGTGGCGGAATTCTTGTTAGTCAAGCTTGTAGATGGAATACTATTGTGCATACAGACACCATACTTGGATAACTTTTTCTCATAGGGATGTACATCAATAACCCCTGACCTATATTTATCCTTGACCTATTATGTACACAACAAACAAAATTATTTGTTTAAATGAGTGAAATACGCAGATGTTTTCCCATGTGCTAAGCGACCAGTCCTGTTGTTCCCATGTGCTAAGCGACGATGAGTTAATTCCCTTTAGTAATCACTAAGGAAACAAGTGAATCAGAACGAGGTTTCAGGTCAATAATCATAAACAATGCACCATTCACACTTTGGTAGTGACAAGGGATTTGTTTGCCACATGCTTGAGGCTAATTTTATCTGGAGAAAGTGACATCCTGTCAATAATGGTCGTTTAGTACAAACGACCATTCCTTTTGGTTAATACAAAATAAGTGGCCGGTGGTCACATTAAGGGAAAGTCGTTTAATAACTGTCATTATATTGGCCAAATGGTCACGGGGAATTGAAAGTGGTCGCATAAGACAAAAGTCGCTTAATGCACGTGGTCGCTTGTGCAAGTTTGACTGTATTTTTTCTTGCTAAGTTCACTTTGAGGGAGAAATTTTCAATTTAGGGATAAATTTATTCATTTTTATTATACTAAATTTATTACATTATCACAGCCAAAATGGCTGTGATAATGTAATAATTCAATATAATAATTCTGCATACTTTTAATCATCAAATATATGCAGTCGTTCTATACGAAATAATGGATTTCGGGAAAAATAAATGATTACTCCCTCAAAAGTATACTTAGGTAGATAAGTATGCTTTGCAATTTTGGTGAAATCGGCTACAAATATAAGTAGATTACTTTTTTTTCTGATCAGTCTTAACTTGGGAGATATGGGTCTAGTGTAGACCCAGATTAGTGTGCCTGTGTGCAGCCAGATCAGCACCTTCACTATTTGCCATTTTTTAAGTGAAACCCATAATGATTTTAACATACATGGTTATCAGAATGTATGAGTCTGTTACATATATGTGGGTGTGACTGGAGAAATGCAGCTTATGGGTTTTCCGACCAGTGTAGATCCAGATCAGCCTGTGCATCCGCACAGTCTGATCAGGATCTGCACTGATTGCCATTCCATCAATGAAATACATGTCCTGCTTGTAACAAGCAATATATATATGGTGATTGCTGTAGGTGTGGGAGAGCAGTGAGTCGTCCATCCTGGAGTTGTTGTTTGCAGGCCTGGCCAACCTAGTCCGGGAGGAGCACCCCCACCAGACGTTCAACATCAAACAGTACCAGGACATCAACCTCCTCAACAAGATCTTCAAGATATACCAGGTACCTCCAGCTTACATTCATAGTGTTGCTTTTGCTATTAAAAGATGCACAATATCACACGCTGCAGAACTTGTGCAGAGCTCCAGATTACTTTTACAAATGTATTATTGATTTTCTTCCTTATTAAATAGTGAACAAATGATAAAAAATAAAACAAATTTAAAAATTCACTTACTTCAGCTGCAAAAATCAATCACTGTTTGCTTTTTGCAGTTCAACTATTAAAGTAAATTTTCAACTTTATTACTGTATTTCCACTACCAAATTTGAAAATCAATGCATATTTTCAGATTGCTGTGAGTATTTTGTACTTCCACTTTCGATAATCAATTCGCATTCTGCTAAAGTAAGTGTGTAAAATACGACAATACGCATTTGGAGCGCTGCATTATAGGAATGAATGGCCTTTTTGTGGAATTTATTGGGGTATAAACTTGGAAAAGTCGCGGGAATACTGGACGAAGGCCGGAAGGCCTCGTCCAGTATTCCCGCGACTTTTCCAAGTTTATATCCCCGATAAATTCCACAAAAAGGCCATTCATTCCTTATAATTCCAGCATTTGAAATAAATTCATCAAGAAAATGTGTTTTCTTAAGAATTATTTTAACTGCGCCTCACGGTTACGGAAAGTAGTTCGGCGTGGGAGTTTACTGGGATATAAATTTTGGACAGAGACTTGCTACGGGCCAATCAAATGTTAGGGAATTGTGTAAATATTTTTGTGCTGGAATTATATATCCATATACAAATGACACAAGCTATAATTATTGTCTAGGAGCGGATCCAGGAGGGGTACCCGTCCCTGCCCGTGTCAGTGAGCCATTGTGCCGTGTCCATCGTGCAGAACCTGATTGGGGCCCCGCCCGACGACCATCTCATCATTGCCATCTGTGACTTCCTCCTGCTGGTCCACCCTGCCGCCAACACCTACATTAACCACTCCCGCTCCGGCTTCTACTTCACTCTCTCATGGGGTCCGTGTCACTGTTTATATCGGGCAAAATTTAATGTATCCCCGTACGAAAGTTGGGGGATACCAGGCTCCAGATAAGAAATTAGTAATTGAGAATTTTCACTCCAGCATTTCTGAAGCAATTGGGTATTTCAAAATTTTAATTTGGTAAAATAAAATCACACTACTTTTCACACATCAACAGACAGCAATTATTGAATGGTTTGCTTCGAAATGAAAACATGATTTGGCATTTCATTAGAATTGTCTCCTTGGAGACAATTCTAATGAAATACCAAGATGCGTTTTCATGGAAAATAAGAAAAATATGCAATATTTGTGGTCTGTTTATTGTTTTCTGCAGCATGATAAATGTACCATAAAATTCTAATTGCTTTTTGATACTCGCTACTTCCGATTTCAATTGGGTTTTTGGCAATTTTAATTGGGTATTTAAGCAAATACGCAGCTTATCTGGAGCGCTGCCCGGCCAAAAGTTGGGGGATACTATGAATTTGATTTCGTCCCGTGTCCACCGCAGACACTTCTTGTCCGGAGCATAGATCGAATACCTTTTGGAATATGTATAACTTTACACATGCATAGATCATGATCCAACGGTGTGTCACTCGCAAGAATAACAACTTTTGCTTGATAATTTTCCAGTTATTTCCCTTTGTTTTTACACACACTGATTTTGTATCTGGAGCATAACTCAAATACCCTTTGGAATAGTTTCATGAAACTTTACACAGGCATGGGCATAGATCATGATGCAAAGGCATGTCTCACGCAAGAATGACAAGCCTAATCAAACTAATTTTCGAGTTATCTCTCTTTATTTTTTCATCACACTGATTTTGTTTCCACAGCACAGCAACTCGAATACCCTTTGGTATATTTTCGTGAAACCCCAGACATTCATCCATGACCAAAGTGTGCTGCGTGCAAGAATGACAACTATTGCCTTACTGATTTTCTTATGGACAAGCGTCAATTTTTAGTCACCGCTTTTTCCGTCTTCATCGTTGTTGTCGTCCGTGTCGTCATCGTCATCCAAAATGTCAAAAAGTTTGTACAAGCTTCGTCATCATGGGATAACTTTAATATTTCTTAACGTATTGCTTTAATATTTGGACACTTGATACATGTGATCACCCTTGTGCCGCGATTAACATGAACCTGACTTTTTTATCTTCACATGTTTGCGGAAACACTTAGCCATTTTTTTTATCAAAAAGTTTGTACAAGTTTCATCATCGTCTAACATTAATGTTACTTGATTGATTGCTTCAATATTTGGACACTTGATACATGTAAGCATTTGGAACACACTCGTGCCACCATTAACATGACCTTGACCATTTTGACCTTCACATGGTTGTGGAAACACTTTTTCAACCTTAACCTTTTTCGTGTTTTAAGCATGCACTTCTCTGACGGTTTTTGTGATGCTTACTTTAGCGCATGCCCATGATTATGTTATGGTCAAATACTTTGGCAGGCACGACACCACTTCCGTTTCAGAATTCTTGTTTTTATGTTACCAATCGCTTAGCTGACTGAATATTCATTCACCGAATTATATGAATTTTGGGTCCGTTTGTCACTCTTTCGTAATTTTAAATACACATTAAATTTCCAAGCTTTTCCATCTGCTAAAATCAAACTATTTACCATTAGATCAAAATATACTTACTTTTGCGACTGACTGTACTTCTTCCGATATGCCATTCAGTTCCCACTGCCTTATGTGTCATATTTTCTGTGGGTGATACTCTATCTAGTCGGATAACAAGCTGCCCCAATTATGAATAACTGTAACATGTTTTCATTTTGAGATTCTGTAACCAACAAGTGCTGATTGTCTTGTTGCCCATTTCAGCATTGCCGCCATCTCCACTGACCAAATGGAAGCAGAACCAGAAGTGGCCGCCAGTGCTGACCAGTACACCAATAAAGGGGGCGGAGAACTCCTCAGAGTCTGGTCAGTACCTACACAATTCACTCGGATATCCTGTACACTTCCTGCATCTTGTCAGGGACACACAGTGGATCGGTAGTTAACACCACATACCTGTATAGTGGTATTGGCAAACAGTGTCGATCCAGATGAGCCGGCTCATGTCGAGCCGTCTCATCAAGATCTGCACTTTTTGCAAGTAATTTTCTCTCTTTTGTTTTGAGAACAAAAACACTCCCTTTTCATAAATGGACCAGTCTGAAAATCTTTTTGTGACAATTGGATTGGTTGCCAAATTAACATATCAAAGTCCATTCCAGTTACAGGGGTGAAAGGGTTAAGGAATCAAGGTCTGATTGTGGATGGAGCCACTAGCCATGTTAGAGTTTTTATTGGCTCTTCATTCCTAGTTTTAGGACATTGAAGAGGTCGGTGGGAGAAGTGGGCTAAGTCTCTCATGGACTTGGTCCCTTTTGTCCACTGACCCATTCAATTATTATCTTATCAAGTTGCTAAGCCACAATAAACAATCACTATGTCTGATATTGACTGGTAATTTTACAATTTCTGAGAAAATACTTAAATATCATCCCGAAAATAAACAATGTTTATGTACATGTTAACCACTTCAATGTTATATTTTTACCTCGGTTACCATCACTTTTCGCAATTTACTTTTTTATTACATACCTACCCATGAAATACATAGTTATACGATGTAAATAAAAATCACATGTTCTCATCGATGAAATAAACAACTTCCTGTGAAAATATGACTACTTCCGCTATCTATATTCATAACGCGCATCTGCAGTGCCGGCTGCAAATACACATTCATTACCGTATACAGTCTGAAAAACTGCTAATTTCCATGGAGCAGTATATAATAAATAGAA
>CM055269.1:33428772-33448052 GCA_029237695.1 Conchocele bisecta | reverse complement strand
TATAATAAATAGAATATTCATATTTTCGCAACGAATATGACATATATGTTCATCTCGTGATGTGACATGTCCATATTTCACTCGTTGCCAAACGGCACTCGTGAAATATGGACATTTCACACCACTCGATGAACATATATGTCATATTCGTTGCAAAAATATGAATATCCTCTATTTATTCTTTGTTACAGCCAGTTCCCTGGCCAAGTTAAATTTGATGGCAACATTCCATTCTGGAGACGACAGATCAAAGATCTACCCGATGGTCAACTTCGGCAATGACGTGAAACCCAGATCACACAGCGACCCAGCTGGCATGGCTGATGTACAAAAACCAGACCATCGTACAACTGTGGCTAGTTCAGAGCCACCTTCTCAAGTGGGGGCCCCTGTAATACATGTGGTAGATGATGAGCCTCCAAAAGGCACTAGCGAACTAACAGCTCAAGAACAGTTGGATCAACAGTCAGCACAGCAGAAGGAAAGTGATAAACCAACATCACACACAACAGCGACTATTCTAGAGGATGTTGGTACCCATGACACGCCTATGGTAACAGACTACGAGACTTTCTATAGGAAAGACGAGGACTCGGGCACGGAAGAGCCAGCGTATTTGTCTGATTGTGAAGTGATTGAGGGACCAGAAAAGTCGAGGGGTAGGGGTGATTTATTGCTTAAGTTTGATGGTGGTGATATGGAACTGTTGAAGTTGGAACAGGGACTGACTGCTTTGTGTGTAGGTACGTGGAATTTGGGACATGCCATGACGCAAAGGAACTTATTGTGACTGTGACTGGAGAAATGGGTCTTGTATGATATGTGACCAGTGTAGCTCCTGATCAAATTTCACACTCCTGTAGCCTGATGACAATCTATATTGCTTGTTAGAAGCATGGCGGGTGTTTCATTGATGAAATGGCGAACAGTGCAGATCCTGATCAGACTGTGCGGATGCACAGGCTGATCTGGATCTACACTGGTCGCAAAACTCATAAGCCTCATTTTTCCAGTCGCAGCCATGTTATGTTTATGTCTGACATTGTAACTTCTTATCATCTTGCACACTAATTATGCGTGTTATACAACACACACTTGTGCATGATTGTCGGGTCTATTGGTTGCAATGAGTATAGAGGCTTTCAAAGCTCCAGATAAGGTGCGTATTGACGTATTTTACTCACATATTTTAGCAGAATACGCATTAATTATCAAAAGTGGGAGTACAAATTACGCACAGCAATGTGAAAATATGCATTGATTTTCAAATTGAGTAGTGAAAATACTGTAATAAAGTTGAAAATTTACTTAGTTGAGCTGCAAAAAGCGAACAGCTCATTTAAGTGAATTTTTAAATTTGTTCCCTATTTAATAAGGAGGAAAATCAATAATACATTTGTAAAAGCAAAGTACGCATTGAATTTGAAATATGGGGGTATAAAACTCTTTAGATACAAAACTTATCTGAATCTCTGGGCTTTGTCAGATAATTGCTAATCATTTTTATTGGAATGGAAAAAGGTGTTATTAAATAAAACTAAAAATCTCAAACAAGATGTGGCTATATTACTTTTGCAGGGTTGTGCAGAGCTCCAGTTAAGATGCATAATTTGACCAAATATTTGAGGTATTTTTCTTAGTTCTTCGCCAAAAATGGCAAGTTGGGAGTTCTTTAGAATCGTCTCAATGAGACGATTCTAAAGCACTCCCAACTTGCCATTTTTGGTGAAGAAATAACAAAATTATCCCCAAAGTTGATCAAATTACGCACCTTAGCTGGAGCTCTGGATAACAAAATGAGAATAATATTACAGGATATAGAAATAAACAAACCTCTGTTCTGAGTGTAATTGTTAACCAACCTGCCTGCAGGTCTGCTGCGGCTGGTGTGTTCCGTGATTGTGACAATGCCAGACAAGATGGCAGAGAAGACGTTTGAGAAGTCGATCATCAACCCGCGCACTCTGATCGTTCTTGCCCACAGCAGCTCCCCCGAGATCCGCGACGCCATTATCAAGGTCAGGCATCTTTCTACAATGTGATACGGACAAAATCCCCCCCCATAATTTTTGACACAGGATGACAAAATCCCCCATCTAAAATGCAGGTAGGACAAAATCCCCCCGTCCAAAATCACAGGTAGGACATAATCCCCCCCCCCCCCCCATCAAAATTCAAGGGAGGACAAAATCCCCTCCCCACCCCCCCCCCCCCCCCCCCACCCACCCCCCTACTCGTGATTTTTCCAAGTTTGGTAAGCTACTTATAAGACTGGTCTACACACAGTAGAACATTTCTGTCTTTCTATACTGGCCTGGGGCCGTTTCACTAAATTGTGTACGACTAAAATGCTCGTAAGTGAAACATTATGATAGTCTGTAACTTTCACATTAACAGCATTTTCTTTTACATAATTATTGGATTTAAATTTATGCAGCCTATGCTCAATTAATGTAAATCCATGAATTAAAATTTCCAGATGATCCTAAGTTTGCACTTACGAACATTTTAGTCGTACAAAGTTTAGTGAAACGCCCCTCAGATCCAGTGGATGAGTTGTATTGCAGACACCTAGATAACCAGAGGATTGATTCACATTCGATGCTACGTTTCTTCCAATACAATGCAGGGATTCCGCTGGCGATTGCCACTTTCGCAATTGGCGATAAAAATAAACAATTAAAAATAAACAATTGGCGATAAAAAAATTACAATTTTCTGAAAAAAAATTTTTTTTCGAAAATTTTAATATTTTATCGCCAATTGTTTTATTTTTTTTTGCAGTGGCGATTTTTTTTATATTCCCCAGCGGAATCCCTGCAATGCAGATTTTGTAAAAGTAAAAAATATTCACAAATGGTGAAGATCTCATTACGAGCCATCTCATAGTGATCTGCAATGTTTGAAAATATTAGGAAAGTAGTTTCTAGTGTTGAAAGAGTTAGACCCAATTTGACCAATTAAGTTATGAAGGTGCACCATTTTACTGTCAGATAGGAAATTTCAAATAATTTCTGCATCATCGATGAGAAATAATTAAAAAAGACAAAATATTTCAAAATTGGCATATGCCTAAAACCGTATTCTGAACATTATGGGTTAATCAATCAACTATCTATACAGGTACAGTGCAGTCTCCGTTTTTGTTCCACCGTAGACAACACTTGCAAACTCAACGCGAACGCAACGCGAACGCAACGGTTTGCTGTAGCGTTGTATACGTTGTTTAAATGTATAATACGGTTCGTACACGTGTAATACACATTGTCAAACCGTTTATTAAAAGCGTTGTATACGTTGTTTAAACGTATAATACGGTTCGTACACGTGTAATACACATTGTCAAACCGTTTAGTTTAAAAGCGTTGTATATGGTTGTTTAAACGTTTATAATTTTTCGGTTTCGTTGTTTAAACGAATAATACGTTCGTAAACCACGTTTGGTAATTACACATTGTCAAACCATTTAGTTTTAAAGCGGGTAATACGTTTAGCTTCAAGGCGTATAACACGCTTTGGCGTATACATATGTAGCGAGGTGAAAGAGTTGAAACGTGTACAACGCTTTACCTGGAAGCGTGTAGCTATATGAAAGCATTGAAACTTGTACAACGGTTACACGTTTTAACGCAAATACCTGTTCGGCCCCGATCGCTTCGAGGCGTCATTGTTTCGTCCCTTTTAAAATATCGCGAATACATACCCTCAGATCGAGTTCAAAGTACATCGGCGGTGTGATTTAGCACTTCAATTGATCCCTAATCCCTGATGCCTAATGAGTCACGCTTTTAACACGTCAGATGTACCTTGTCGTTTATCAAAATGTTTGCGAATTGTAGATCACGTGAGTCAGCTCATCAGGATCTGCGGCATTCCTATGTACATTTTATATACACAAAAATGATCCCTAATACAGCGTAATGTAACAGTTCCTAACTTAATATGGAATAGCCCGGGCCGATAGTCCGTGTCAATTACTTAGGGTTAAATATTACGAACACAGATAAACACAGTGCATGGTTTCTTTATTTTATTTTAACATCATCAGAAATGGCGAGTCTAGGAACTCTCGTATCTTTACGCTGAAACCAGTCTATTTCAGTCACTAATCCGCTATACACCTGTCCCACGCGTGTGTTAAGATTAATCGATATTTGGAGAAACTGAATACACAGCGAGCTGCACACTGGTTTAACACGGATATGGCCCGCGGATATGTGTCATAAATTACTTGGTGGTCAAAACCGGTAAATTTACAAGGTTTATAGCGAAATAGCAGCCGACTGGCAATTTTTCTCGAACCAATTTTTAAGACTAGTTTTCAAGTCTGAGAGTCTGAGAGTTCAAAAATCGGTCCAGAACCGGAAAACTAAAAATTTTAGAAGCCCTGCAGTGAGTCTAGAAGTATATATACACACACGAAGAACGATCTGAGCATGCGCATTCTACGCGATACACGGTTGGCATTCCAAAACGTGTAATTCGTTAAAACCCGTGGAAACGTGTTATACGTATAACACGGTTTCATCTGTACGGTGCTGTGTACATGTAGAAGCGTGTAACCGTTCGTGAAAGAAAGCGTTAAATCGTTTAAACGGTTTACATTAGCGTTGTATACGTTTACAACCGTTGTATACGTTTACAACCGTTGTACACGGATTACACGCTTTTGAAACTCAATGCTTTGTTTACAACCGTTGTATACATTGACAACCGTTGTACACGGATTACACGCTTTTGAAACTCAATGCGTTGAACACGGTTTGTTCGACTTTCGCGCATGCGCAAGAGTGGGGAAACGCAACGCATGGCCGAAAACGTATTACACGTAGGCTACACACGGTTTGAAACGCAGCTAACGGAAACTCCACGGATACGCAACGCACAACACTTTGTACACGTATAAACCCGGAACATTTTGACAGAAACAACTGTAGGTGTTAAACCGACATTAAATCAAATTCACACAATTAATGTAGGTGATCGTCTCATAGCTGGAGCAATGTAGCATGTTCCACCTGGATGATTTCCTCAAGATGGAAGATTTCTAACTGCTGTCTGTAGGCGCGGATCCAGGATTTCAGGTTGGGGGGGGGGGGCGTAACTATTTTGCAATAATTGACTATATTATAGCTCGTTCGATAATATAGTCAAAGTATTTGCAAAATAGTCGACCGAGCGGAGATGAGGATAGCGCTAGGGGAGGGGGGGGGGGGGAGGGGGGGGGGGGGGGGGGGGGGGTCTGGGGGCATTCCCCCCTGAAAATTTTGGAAATCTACATCGCATTTCCTGCGTTCTGGCGCATTTTGGAGCAAAAATATTGACACTGTCACAGTATGTTTAGACATGATTTTTGTTTGTAAACGCTTAAATTTTGAAACAGTAAGACAACGACCGAAAAATGCATGGATACTTGGCACTTGGCATGAAACGTGCCTTTTAACTTGTAAAAATTCTTTACTCGGCAAATTTTAGGGGGGGGGGGGGCGCGCGTCGGGTCCACTCCCCCTGAATCCACCCATGGTCTGTGCATCTAACAGAAAACTTTAATAAATATTTTCTATTCTTCTCATCAAAAGTGTATCTTGTGACCACTATTTGATTTGTCTCGACGAGACGGTTCAAATGAGTGGTCACAACATATACTTTCGATGAGAAACAATACAAAAATGTTTTTCTTCAAGATGGACATATGCCTACTAAAAAAGTATGTTTCACGAAACCTACCCACATTTTACGGTCACATAAACAATGCAAAAACAATATTTGTTTTTGATAATATTAAATTAAAGCAAAATTTAAGAATGAGCCTTCTTTTTATTTCGTGAAATTGTGTCAAATATTTATTTTATTGCAATTTTTTTTTAGAATTTCAGAAATACTGGACCGATTTTCAAAATTTAACTTTTGTTTTCTTTGATCATTTCCAAGCTATCTAGCCAGGTTTCCATAGACAAATCATTTTTCATAATAAAATCAATATATGAATTATTGTTTTTGCATTGTTTATATGGCCTTAAAATTTGGGTAGGTTTCGTGAAACAGACAGTAAAAGCATATTCTCAATGTAATGTGTTTATCCATTAATCAATTGTAGGTGATCATCTCGTACATGGAGCGATGTGCCGTGTTTCACCTCGATGACTTCCTCAAGATGGAAGGTTTCCAACTGCTGTCCGCTCAACTTTACCAGTACCCCACCCACTATGAACAGCTGGACGGGGCAGTCAGTATTCTCCTGCAGCGACCCTTCAATCTCGACGACGGGTAAGTCGAGGCCCATTCTGGTACACTCCATACATTATTATGGTGCATACATTTACAGTAAGTTGCACCTCCCACATACAGACAGCCTTAGTTTGTTTCATCTTAATTCTTCGCATGCTAGCGGCGAAAATATCCACCAAACGAATTAGGAGTACATGTATAAGTTTTATTTCTCTGTAAATATGTCTTGAAATTTCATTAGAATTGAGTCCTCAGGACTCAATTCTAATGAAATTCCAAGACATATTCATGATATTTACGGGGAGAAATACAAGAAAATATGATGAATTATTGTCCGCTAGTTTTGAACTATTTAGAGCCCACAAGTTTCCCAGCATGCAAAGAGTTAATGTCTTTCAACTCTAATTTATCTGTAATGAGTATTTTTGTTCATGATTGCAAAGCACACAAACTTTTCTTGCTGTGCTCATAAAACATATTTATACAGTGGAACCTCTCTAAACAGGACATCCTGGGGGCACCTTGTAAAAGAGGTTCCACAATGGATTTCGCTGAAATTTTACCGTAATGATAATGTTTGATCAAAGCACGCACATTTCTTGCTTTCATATATGAGGTTACAGTGGAACCTCTCTAAACCGGACACCCTGGGAGAAAAGTGTCGTCTGCTGTTGCTTAATATTTTGCCTTTTTCTCAATAAACACATGGTTTGACAGCACTTTAGAATCATTTCCATTGGAAATGATTCTGAAGTACTGTCAAAACATGTTTTTTATGACATGTTTAGAGAGGCTTCACTGCAGTCTCCGCGAAACTGGCAAAATTTTACAGGACATTCGGTCCGGTAAACTTGAAATTTTTACCAGACTGGACAAAAATTTACCTGACCGAAAAAATTTATAAAAATTAAATTGATTTTGTGTGATATTTAACAGCTTTTTTTAAGTACATCAGTCAATATAAGAAAAGATAGCTAGCACCAGAGGTGCATACCAAAAGGAAGGTGATTTCATTCGGACATGAACTTGGCGACTTGAAGGTTTACCGTCGGACCGGCGGCAATTTTAATGGACATGTCCGACGGACCGACGACTTTCGCGGAGACTGCTATTGTATAACAATATTTCCCACTTCACAGGTTACAAAAGGAGGACAATGTAGAGGATTTGACCAAGACACAACAGGCGGCCATTCCTCTGATTCTGGCATTGCTTAGCAACACAACTGGTGACCTTGCCCTCTGCCACAACTCGCTGCAGTTGTGTAGCCAGATGTTTGAGACGTTCAATGTCGTTGCCACGGTGATGATGGAGAGGGGACTCGTGGAGGTGCTGTGTAACATGATCCTCAAGTTGTTTGATGGCGGATCTCGGTAAGTGTGAACAATCATGCATATAAATGGGTTGCTGCTGAGAAAATGGACCTGGTATGGAATGTGTTCGAGCCAATTCCCACCCTTAAATATAAGCCGAATGAATGAATGAATGAATGAATGAATGAATGAATGAATGAATGAATGAATGAATGAATGAATGAATGAATGAGAATGAATGAATGAATGAATGAATGAATGAATGAATGAATGAATGAATGAATGAATGAATGAGAAAAGGGACATTAGTCTGATTAGGATTTGCACTGTTCACCATTCAATCATTAAAACATGAACTATAGATAATTATCTGGCTCCTGTAGTCTATTTCACCAACATTGCAAAGTATACTTTTCTAGCAAAGTATACTTTGAGGGATTAATCATTTATTTTTCCTGAAATGCATTATTTCATATATAACTAACGACTGCATATATTTGCTGATTAAAAGTATGCAGAATTATTATACTGAATGTATTACATTATCACAGCCAAAATGGCTGTGATAATGTAATAACTTCAATATGATAAAAATTAATAAATTTATCCTAAAATTGAAAATTTCTTCCTCAAAATATACTTTGCTATAAAAGTATACTTTGCAATGTTGGTGAAATAGGCTACAGCAGTGTTCCAGCAGACCATCAGCTAAATGGGCCACAGATGTCGGAAGCCCACATAAGTGTCTGTGACTTTAGAAATGGGGCTTATGGGTTTTGCAACCAGTGTTGAGCCTGCACAGTCTAATAAGGATCTGCACTTGTCCCACATCACATAAGGCTCATTTCTCCAGTTACTGCTACATATAACTTTTGATCATGTACTTGATCAACGTACGTGTTCGATTTATTGTTAGAAATCATATGATGGAAAAGGAATATTTGAGTACACGTATGAATTTCTAGCATATTGTTATTAAGGTTTTTACCACCCCTTTTGCTTGGTCCTTTTGTCATGGTGCATCACCAGTGTCCTACTCTCTTTAACCGTTATTAAATTACATTAAATTAAATTGTGTCGTCTGCTGTTTATTTTATATTTTCCATTTTTCTCATAAAAAACATGTTTTGACAGCCCTTT
This sequence comes from Conchocele bisecta, assembly GCA_029237695.1. NCBI lineage: Eukaryota > Metazoa > Mollusca > Bivalvia > Lucinida > Thyasiridae > Conchocele > Conchocele bisecta. The sequence goes on along the minus strand of CM055269.1, from coordinate 33,439,371 downwards.
AGAATCATTTCCAATGGAAATGATTCTAAAGTGCTGTCGAACCATGTTTTTATTGAGAAAAAAGGCAAAATATTAAGCAACAGCAGACGACACTTTTCGTTTCCAGCATTCTCATAAATACCTTGCTTCCTCTTTCCCTTGCTAGTAGGGATGAGCTATGGCTTGGGGACTCAATACTGAAGATTGTGAGTTCAAAACTTTAGCTGTTGCTGTGACGTTAAACCCATTCATTTCATTTCTTACCCTTGCTGATTCCAACCTTAACCCGTACACCGCTATCTTATTTTTTTTGTCGTCTGCTGTTTATTTTCTATTTTCCATTTTTATCATGAAAAACATGCTTTGATAGCACTTTAGAATAATTTACAACATGGTTTAACAGCACTTCAGAATCGTTTCCATTGAAAAGCCATGTCAATCCATGTTTTTATTGAGAAATAAGGCAAGATATAAAAGCAACAGCAGACGACAATTGTTGTGAGTAGCGGTTAAGGTTTAAACCCCAACAAACAAACAAACAAAATGTCATAAGGTCTGTCCTCCATTGTACCACTGAAGCAACCAACAATCATGATCCTTTTACACGTGTATACATTTACGCCATCTGAATAGACAGTAACATTTTAAAAATGTGTGGACTTCAGTCTTCAGCAAAGTATCTACACTGAATCTGTGATAACATCAAAGCCTCTGATCAGATGGTGTGGATGTGCAGGCTGATCTGGGGCTGTGCTGGTCGCACTCTTCTTAACCTTTAGAAGGCGGGAACCGAAAATACGTCGTCTGCTGTTGTTTTTTATTTTGTATTTTCTCTAAATAAAAACATGGTTTGGCAGCATTTTAGAATCATTTCCAATGGAAATGATTCTAAAGTGCTATCAAAGCATGTTTTTCATAAGAAAAATGGAAAGTAACAAATAAACAGCAGACGACAAATTTGAATTCAGAACTGTAAGGGTTAAACTGCCCTGTGTCAGTTGACAGCGAAACTATCCTGCTTCCTCTCACGTTTACTGATTACCGCCTTGTTTGTAGGCTGACAGACGTGGAAGATGCCGATGAGAATGAGATTCTGCTGAAGGATATTCTCGACTTCCTCAAGATTGTTGCCGTTAGGGAGTTTAGGTGAGACAGATAGAACATATAATAGTGTAACAACTCATTGGGACTGGGAAGTCCTTAGTTCTGTTGTTCCAAAGCAATTAAAGACAAATCTCAATGAAGGTCACCTCTGCACAACAATCCCCTCCATGTAACAGCCACTGCTTTATATCCCTACAACAGCCACTTCCCTATAACAGCCAGATCTGCATATTCGTATGACCAAACATTAACTTGAGCTGTATGGGTGGTTGGTTGGGAGCATGTGAAGGGTAAATTTAGCGATGGAGTTCATTCTTACGGGAATGCCAATAATCCTGGTTTGGCCCTCAGGTTCATTTTTGACTTTCTGGTATCTGTGGGTTGAATCCGGTTATACCCATTATAAAAGTAGTAAGATTGGTACTAAGTTTGGCTCAGTGACTGGTGCTGTGAGGACCTCGCATCAGATCAGATTATTCTAAGTTCAGGGCTGAATATATTTTGATGTAAATATTCAGTTCTGATTCTGGAATGTTCCCTCCATCAATACAGGTGAAATGCCAGATTCGACCCATTAACCCAGCCTAAAATCACCTTAGCTGTTGACAGGGCCCGGTTGTTCAAAACATCAGTTAGCTTAACGGACTGTTAAATCCTTAACTGAATGGTGAAAATCTCTGTTAAAACAGAGATTTTAACCATTCAGTTAAGGATTTAACAGTCCGTTAAGCTAACAGATGTTTTGAGCAACCGGCCCAGGTCGTTAAAGATCATAAATAAACCACTTTGAGCTGTGTATTCCAGTGCAAGTGGTCCCCAGCACTACCAGCAGTTTGAGGACATCATCACCCTGCTGAAGGAGATGGAGACAAAGGAGGAGGAAACTAACGGTATGTCTGCATAATATGGCAGATTTGGAGTTGTGGAGGGTATACTGGAGTCAGGTTGTCAATCCGTCCGTCACTAAACTTAATGCTCGGGTAAATGGCTTATAATTCTGTTTCCTTGCTCGGATCTGCTTCACATTTCACACACATATTCGTCCAATGGTCCTCTACTGCCTTGTGATAAAACAACGGTCGTGCCACCCCCGCTAAGCCCAGAGTCAAGGTCACATACTTGGTGCATTCCAAACTTTAACGCTCGGGTAAATGGCTTATAATTTCCGATTCCTTGCTCGGATCTGCTTCACATTTCACACACATTGCTCCAATGATCCTCTACTGCCCTGTGACAAATCCACGTTTGTGCCGCCCAAGCTAAGCCCAGGGTCATGGTCACATACTTGGTGTGTGCTAAACCTTCAACAAAAAAACAACAACAACATATTAACATTTTGGCAGCTGATAATGATCAAATCTATGACCACTACTACCTGTAATATGTGGCCCGTAGACTTAGAAAAAATATACCTACTTAGGGGCATCTGGGCCCACGCGGGGGTAGTCCGTAAGCCTCGCTTACTGACAAATCTAGTTGCGTTTCTGGCCAGTCTACCTCATGATATATTCATGCATCACGCATCCCGATTAAGATGTACTATAGGAATGAATGGCCTTTTTGTGGAATTTATCGGGGTATAAACTTGGAAAAGTCGCGAAAAAGCGATAAAAAATTACAATTTGCACCTCACGGTTACGGAAAGTAGTTCTGCGTGGGAGTTTACTGGGATATAAATTTTGGACAGAGACTTGCTACGGGCCAATCAAATGTTAGGGAATTGTGTAAATATTTTTGTGCTGGAATTATAGTTACTTATTCTTTGGACAATAATGCTGAAAGACATTGAACTGCCAAACACATGACTTCAAGTGATCCTAAACAACTCCTTGCTCATTTACAGCTTCTCTTTTGTAATTGTATGCCAGTCAAATTTTGCTGTTATCAAACTTTTACGTCATTTCCATAAATGTTGGGTTCACTGTCTGCGAAAGCTGGAAGTTGTTTTTGTAATTTCAGTACTTAATTTACCCCTCCCCCACGTACAGGGGGCCGTTTCACTAAACTTTGTACGACTAAAATGTTCGTAAGTGCAGATTTAGAATAGTCTGTAAATTTCAATTGATGGATTTACATTTATTGAGCATAGGCTGCAGCCTATGTTCAATAAATGTAAATCAAATAATTGTTTACAAAAACACACTGTTAATGTGAATTTTTTTATAATTTTGCACTTACGAACATTTTAGTCGTACAAAGTTTAGTGAAATGGTCCCCAGGTGCATTCCCATTTCTATATAGGCTAATCTTTCTGTTCAAAGGAGGTGCACCCAGGAGGTATATCCAGTTAAAATATTGTTCAGTTACGGGAAAACTCTTATCTGTGTTAACCCTTAGACTGCTATCTTAATTTTTTGTCGTCTGCTGGTTAGTTTCTATTTTCCATTTTTATCATCAAAAATATGCTTTGACAGCAATTTAGAATCATTTACAACATGCTTTGACAGCACTTTAGAATCAAAAGTGCTGTCAAACTATGTTTTTATTGAGAAATAAGGCAAGATATAAAAGCAACAGCAGACGACAATTGTTGTAAGTAGCGGTCTAAGGGTTAAGACAGAAAACTCCATACTATCCCAAACAAGTCCACTATACTCCATATAGGAGGAGAGAGTAAGGGGGCGGCCACCCTTCGGGTGTTCCAGCAGCACGTTGTGATGCGGGTGCTCGACGTGGTCACCAAGGCCAGCGAGGAGGTCAGCCAGCAGCCGTTCAGCATTTTCAAACCCACTCCCAGTATGTACGGTATGTATGGCATCATACTGACCGCGCATCATGGGGAATAGGGGTGTTAATGATACGCCTACCTCACAATATGATACGTATCGTGATACTGGTACCTTGTTCACAAAGTTGGTGGTTGTCGGGCGAATGAGACGGCGTAAATTAACGGTATGGGTTCCTCCTTATAGGAATCACGATTTGCCTGGTTTGGCCCTCATGTAGGTTTTTATCTTTGGCTCTTTAGTTACCTGGGAGTTGAATTGGGTTATTCTGACTCTCGGGTGGAATATCCTTTTCTCGCATACCCAGAGTCCATTTCAATGTTATTTCCGAAGCCACGCCCATGTGGGATGTTTCTGTCTCACACAGCTATCTCACACGGCTGACTTGTCACACACTGCCGTAACTACTTTTTGTGTATTGGCTTCCAAACGTCGTCTACATTGTTTACAAACACACGCTCTCTACACAGTACTGTCAGTAGACAACAATGTCAACAACGTCTCTCTGGATTTGTTATGTAGGCTATTATTTATTTCATGTTTTATCCAGTTTTATCAAATTTGCGTAAATTTGTGGGACGTGTTGTGTAAGGGGCGTCTGTAAATCAGTTGGTCGAATACTGAATACATGATTATTATAAAAAAAAACACATGTAATTGACAGCAAAATATTTACCTCGTATGTTGTTGATTCTTCCCCAAACATATGTATAGTGACATTTGATAGTGATGGGAATATTTGTTTAATAATCCAGTGAGCAAGAATTTCTTGAAAACGGCAACGTGTTGAAATGACAAATGTCCGTCGGAGTGAAAATTTTGGCGGACTGATATTTGCGTAATTGAAGACAGCGTCTCGGAATTGCAATAAATACTCAAAATAAAAACATAATATGATTCTGTAAACATTATTGTACAAATTTGAATCGAGGATATATGGTCTATTTTCAACATTTATATGAGTTTGTCTCATACTACGTCCTATTTATTTTGTGTATGTAGTAATTGGGTTTACACATGCTGTCATGGGCGTCTTCAGACCGTATTTTTATTGGGCCGTTATGTGTTAAATGTTTCCATCCAATGTAGGAGACTCTAATTTGTTGGTGTAAACTTTGTTTATACCCATTTGTTGATACGGGTAATGCGATTGAGTGGTTGTATTGGAGATAGTTTATAAAGAAAAAAAGTTAGTATTATACTATGGTGGTTCGTTGATGGCGTACTATGGCTAAACATGATTCTGGACTTAGTAGGTATGCGAGAAAAAGTATTCCAGATATACTCCGGTGTGTGACTAAGGATATTCCACCCTCGTGGTCAGAATATGTCATCAGAAACTCGGCAAAGCCTCGTTTCTGACGACATATTCTGACCACTCGGATGGAATATCCTTGTCACACACCGGAGTATATATGGAATACTCTTAGTCTCACACCAGTGCATGTGATGGATACTCTTTTTCCATAGCACAAATAATTAACCGCTATTAAGTATAAAATCAGTATACACCCTTTGATATCAAGTTTATCAGACTCAGGTTGGAAACAGTAGGTACAAGGTGTATGATCACGTGGTTCCAACAACAAAGAGTACTGAAACTTCCAGAAGCCCTCCGATTCAAAGAACATATTCTTTCATTTTGTCTTTATTATGTAACATATTTTGATGAAATCTGGCACGCATCAAACGCGTCTTGTCAAGCTGCATTTGGTGGTCTCTGTACTTTGGCCGATACTTCTGTCGTTTTTGTGATGAATCTTCGCAAAAACGACATAAGTATGTGCCGAACTCACGGGACGACCAAATGCAGGTCATGAAGACGCGTTTGCTGCGCCATATTTCATCAAAATCCATTGCATATTTAGGAAAATATCAAATAATTACTTTGGAGTGGGCAAGATGTCAACACTTTCAGCCACTGTTGTTGTTGTAACCACGTGATCATGCACCTTGAGGTAGGAGTGCCTCAGAATGCCTACGAATTTCCTAGCCTTGCCTGGTAAACTTGATACCAAAGACACCTGCCTCATGTACTCTATGTTTACCCTAGTTCTATGTGATAAAACTGCAGCAAATTTATTTTCTATCTTTTTTTTACTTCCACAGATTGTTTTATGTCTAAGCTCATTAGCAAAACAAATACACATGCACTATTGGCATTTTGCCATCAAACCAGGATGGAATCATATTTCTCCCAACAGTTTATTGTTTTTAACATGTTTAAAACTATTTCCAATTAATTTTATATGTTAAATTATGTTTAACCCTGTCAACCCGACCGCCCGCTATTAGCGGTGTTTGCAAACAGTGTAGTTACAGATGAGCCAATTGGATTCTTCGGAAAATTAAAAATACTTTCCAGTTATTTAGGGGTGAAAGTGTTAAGCTTTATCCAAGAATATGATAGCCAACATTTTGGAAATTACTTCCATCCTGATTCGATGGTTGAACGTAGTCGATGGTTGAGATGGTTGAACGTAGTCGATGGTTGAACGTAGTCGATGGTTGAATGCAGTCGTGTTTTGCTGATGGAAATTCTGGCTTATAGGACGATAAATCTTAGTGCAAATAAAAATACAATCAAGATTGAAAATAATAAATTTGCTGGAGCGTTATTATAGTCTACACTCGTTTACTCAAAGTCCAGAGTTAATATAGGAATGAATGGCCTTTTTGTGGAATTTATCGGGGTATAAACTTGGAAAAGTCGCGGGAATACTGGACGAAGCGATAAAAAATTACAATTTTCGAGAAAAAAAAAGAATTTTTTTTTTTTTTTTTTTTTGGATTTTTTTTCGAAAATTGTAATTTTTTAATGCCTCGTCCAGTATTCCCGCGACTTTTCCAAGTTTATACCCCGATAAATTCCACAAAAAGGCCATTCATTCCTTATAATTCCAGCATTTGAAATAAATTCATCAAGAAAATGTGTTTATTTTCCGTTTTCTTAAGAATTATTTTAACTGCGCCTCACGATTACGGAAAGTAGTTCCGCATGGGAGTTTACTGGGATATAAATTTTGGACAGAGACTTGCTACGAGCCAATCAAATGTTAGGGAATTGTGTAAATATTTTTGTAATGGAATTATCAAGAGTTATTCTCATTCCGCAGATAAATTTCTCACGTTATAATTGGTCAGCTTGACGTGCAATTTGAGCTCATATTACCTGCCAAGCCCGTCAAATCAAAATGGTGGCAGTTTTAGGCGGAGTCGAAAACTATTTCTTTCTTTGGAAATCACCCACGAAAACATAGTAATAGGGATTGGTAATGACCTAGCTAAGAAAACAAAAGTTAAATTTTGAAATCGGTTCAGAAATTGCCAAGCTATTGACAAATTTCTACTTGTTTATGTCGGGATGACGTCAGGTAATATTTGTAACATCATGACGCCGTGACATTAGGCACCATATTTCTATGATATTTCACCCTTAGACCGCTACTCACAACAATTGTCGTCTGCTGTTGCTTTTTTATCTTGCCTTATTTCTCAATAAAAACATGGTTTGACAGCACTTCAGAATCATTTCCAATGGAAATGATTCTGAAGTGCTGTCAAAGCATGTTTTTAATGATAAAAATGGAAAATAGAAAATAAACAGCAGACGACAAAAACATTAAGATAGCGGTCTAAGGCTTAACACGTACCAATGCACTAATAAAACTAAATTCTGGAGAAATGAGAAATACGTACATATTGTCATATTGCCTGTCTGAAACTATATACCCCCTCAGCTGCTTTATGAGAATATGGTTTCAGACGGGAAATATGACACCATATTCACTGTGTAGAATCACAATGACTTATATTATATAGGAAACCATGTACTCGGGACCAAGAATTTGACTCGAGTTAGCAGTAGTTTTATCAGTAGAGAGTTTGAGGTAACGACTGTATACTGTATATACATCCATGTTTCCCACTGCTTTTCCACACAGATGCCGCCTCCTCGCAATCCCACCCTTCCAGCGCCAAACCGAGCCCGGGCGCCACGTCACACCGCATATCCTCCCTCTCGCCATACCCCTTCTCCCTTACCGGCAGCCTCGCAAAGATGAGGCTCAACAAGCGATCGTCAGTCGGATATATTGTCCAATCAGATAATCGGTACTCGGACATTTCAACCCAGAGTGGGTCGGGCGGAGACAGCGACAGCTCCCAGGACTCGTTCCAGTTGAGTATCCAGAGCATACAGTCGGTGAACCTGCCCGTCGTGAAACACATCTACAGCCGACGGCAATCCGCCGATAATACTAGACTGGTCCGCAGTAATTCACTGCTGCAGTCAGTGTTGTCTATTGGCAAGAGGAAAAAGCTGACGACCATTCCGATATCACAGAACGAGTTGATTGAGAGGCTGAAGAAAGTGTTGACCATGGCGATTGACCTTACTGTGTTCACAGGTGAGCATACACTCATGATGAATATTCATTATTTTACAGTGTTAGTGCACAAATGTCTCCATCTACACTGATTATATTACATTGGAACCTCTCTAAACCGGACACCCTGGGAGGTCCTCAGGGTGTCCGGTTTAGAGGGGTTCCACTGTAATTAAGCACACGATGACCAATTTTTGTCATTTTCAGTCATGAACAGACAGTAACCCATCTAAATTAAGCTCAATGGGGTCCCTATGGTGTCCTGTTTAGAGGGGGTTCGCTGTACTAGGTATAGTGTCGCGTGACACGTGCATTCTTGTACATTCCGGATTTCCGTATAATTGTATATTTGTGATGTGTGGTACTGCGTTGTATTGTTGTGCGTACTATTGATTTCACATACCTGTGATTCCACATACCTGTGATTTCACACACCTGTGATTTTTACATACCTGTGATTTAACATGTACATTTGCCATGTACAATGTGCGTGTAATAACGGGGCTTATGTTGTATTGGTGGAAATACGTTTATGCGTGTCATTTTTGCGGATTTAAATATACGTCTATTTTATGAGCAATGTTTTACTGATGTCACGCCATATTTGCCACAGACTATGCATGTGTGTGGTAGAGAACTCGTTGACTGCTGTGCTGGTTTCGCTAGGGAGAAGACCTTTTAGTATTACGGATGTCCACTATCCGTGCCAGCCGAGTTTGTCCGCGTGTCAGTTGTTCACCAGATAAGGGACCTTCTGTAGGTGAAGCCAGTATATAGCGCAGACCATACATGGTCTGCCCTGTTATGTATGCTACGGGTTAGTGTTTCAGCATAGCCTGGTACTGGCCAACACGGATATATCAGATCCCATACTGGTGATGCTTTGTGTCATGATATTTCCGTAAATGACCACGATATTTGAGTTTAGTATGTGCTACACTCTCATTTGGGTGTATAGCCGTAGGACCGATATGGAGGGGTTTGGCGGGGCCAAGAAGCGACCTTCGCATTGTCGAGACCAGTCGAGTAGATTTCGGATTATGAGATCTGGGTCTATAGTGTGCAGATTTATGGTAGTGTGGGGTATACCATGTTGGATGGTATTTATTCCACGAGGGCTGTACACTGGTTTGGTTGAATTTAAGGCGTGGGAACATATATTTATGCCAAATATAACCCACGGATGACATGGCAAAAGCCATGGGTTTGTAGTATTTATGTGAGATGTCGAACGAGGGGTAGGCATATTCATTATTCCGTGCGTGGTTTCACTGGTGCGTATATAAGCGATGTCTCGCTATGTGTTGGTGGGACACATATTTTCTGGTAACAGAAGACTAGTACTGTATTCACCAGTGACACGGAGGATTTTGGTATGTACCTACAACATTTTATTTCAGCTGTGATTTGCCGTTGTTCGATTCCCGTTTTAGTCCGTTGTGCATCCTGTCTGTCTGTCTGTGCGTATTTGTCCAGTAATTGGAGACTCATTTCATTTTTGTAGCCTCTTGAGATCGCTCCAGCGGGCAACATTGGACGTTTTGGTCCACTCGTTGAGGGCAGACCCCAGTCAGTGCAGAGTGTCAGGTCGTCCGAGTGTCCGTACGTCTGTCTGGCGCAGTGTGTGTAGCAGCTCCGGGTACAGGCCTGTATAGAGCAGTGTGTGATAGCTACATCGCGTTCAGCAGACAGTCACAGCCATAGTTTAGTGAAGTGAAACGCCATACACACATATCATATCATTATACTACCACCGAGTTGAATGTCACCTAAGTGAAACTTTTCCCGGCGTCTTAGCCATAGTGATAATCGCCATTTTTGTATTATATCGGAACTTTACATCCGGTCTACCACTTCCGGTATTACAACCCATTGATTCACCATGGATACTTTACATCCGGTCTACCACATCCGGGTTGCTACAGTCGAGTGATACCATAGGAACTTTACCTCTGGTCCACCATTTCCGGAAATAATACTACCTTTGGAACTTTACTTCCGGTACCAGCTTCCGGAACATTATCGTTATTGACTATCATGTGATGTAACCACATCCGGCTTTGACTTTGACATTCATACTTTGGAAATATATTGCATAGGCAATACATATGTATACTTTGATGGTGTATGGTAATACTCCTATCATGGCATATCATGGCTAAAGGATTGTAGTAAGACTACATATATTGTTTATGGATTAATCCACTTGAAGTTGGATTATAGCCATATTGTTGACTAGACCTCCATATTGCGGGTGAGGCAGACCTTGGGACCTTGATACTCAGAGGTTACTACTATCTATTGAGATACGCCAGCACTGGGGTAGCTCAGATGATTGTCATTTGTCCTCCAATGTTCGTTATGCCATGTTATACTTGTATGTTATTTCACTTTGATTAGCG
>CM055269.1:33367998-33428272 GCA_029237695.1 Conchocele bisecta | reverse complement strand
ACTTTGATTAGCGATCATCAAAGTACTTGTGCATTCATACTATTGTCCACTACGGGACCATTGAGATACCACATACTGAGTTTATTCGTCTATAACTTTTAAGTTGCGTTCGTATAACAGTCGATTGGCTTACAACCTTGTAGTAATTGAATAGTATCATGCACAGTACAGTGATGTTCGCATATCAATGTGTCATGTATTCCTGTGTGTTACCCATGTAATATAGTGTACATTATAAGTGATTAAGTGATTACGTGTACTTATCTACTCTAGCCTATCCCTTACACTTCAACTGCATTGTTACCACTTTTCGTTCGTCTGATCAGACTATATTGGCCATAACGTCATAACAATTGAAGTATACTTGGTTCATATGATAATAGGGGAGAGAATTTGTCTCGATCATTCCTGACCTTGGTAATGACCTTGACATATAGCTACTAGTATATGAATTTGTTGTTGAACAACTGTAAAACCCGATTCATTTACCTTACGTTTTGCTGCCGACGAACATTTGGCCATTAAACACATTAAATCTAAAAGATATTTAAAAGAAAGCACGCAATAAAATCAATATTTGATGGAATTTCGTCAAATAATTATTTTTGGGGAGGGTGACTTTTTTGTTATTAATAAAAAAGTACTTACTTCTAAATTTAATGTGTTTAATAGCCAAAAGTTCGTCGGCAGCAAAACGTGGAACAGACAGTAGGCCCAGATGATGATGATGAACGTATGAATACTGTTTGGGCAACAGAGAATACCCAGATCAGATTGTGTTGATTTATGTTACATTTTGAAGACATCTCTCCAACCCTATTTTACCATTTTTATTTTTCTGCACAGCCACTAAATCTGTAAGGGTCCAGCCAGGCATTGATTGGTTTATTTATTAAGTTAAACTTGTCGTCAGTGACAAAAATTGCACACAACAGGATTTGAACATGCATCCCCCAGGACCATAAGTCAATACTGTTAGATGTTACACTTGTTGCAAGGCCAACAAACCTTTTTAATGTCCCAGTCTCAGTATTGCAAGGATTCATATAGTGTTGTGACAGTGTGTCCGTGTGTGTGTCCATGTGTGTGTCCGTGAGTCGAGTTAAGACGTTTCCCTGAGTTTCTCCAGTCTGCCACCAGGGTCATTTGTTTGCCGATAGGCCACATGTTCTTGTTATCAGATCATGTCTCGTGTTTGTTACATATTTTCCGCCTATATATATGTTGGTAGAGAGGAAAGCCCCAGATGGTAAGAAGGTGGTCCTGCTGTTCGAGGCGGCTCCGCCTGGGGTGAGCATCGAGCGGGCATTCCAGAGGAAACTGTTTGACTTCACCTACCGGGCCTTCGAAGCCACCCTGGTACAGGTACTGATGCATTCATAACCTCACTACACGCATTCATAACCTCACTACACACATTCATAACCTCACTACACACATACCTCATACACACACATAACCTCACTACACACATTCATAACCTCACTACACGCATTCATAACCTCCCACGCATTCATAACCTCACTACATTCATAACCTCACTACACACATTCATAACCTCACTACACACATTCATAACCTCACTACACGCATTCATAACCTCATTACACACATTCATAACCTCACTACATGCATTCATAACCAACCTCTCAGGCATTCATAACCTCACTACATTCATAACCTCACTACACGCATTCATAACCTCACTACACATCATTCATACCTCACTACACGCATTACACATTCATAACCTCACTACACACATTCATAACCTCACTACACGCATTACACATTCATAACCTCACTACACACATTCATAACCTCACTACACACATTCATAACCTCACTACACGCATTCATAACCTCACTACACGCATTCATAACCTCACTACACACATTCATAACCTCACTACACACATTCATAACCTCACTACACACATTCATAACCTCACTACACGCATTCATAACCTCTCACGCATTCATAACCTCACTACATTCATAACCTCACTACACATTCAATCTCATCACCTCACTACATTCACACCTCATCAACTCACTACTCACAGCATTCACTCATTCTAACCTCATACACATTCATAACCTCACTGCACGCATTCATAACCTCTCACGCATTCATAACCTCCCTACATTCATAACCTCACTACACGCATTCATAACATCACTACACACATTCATAACCTCACTACACGCATGCATAGCCTCACTACACACATTCATAACCTCACTACACACATTCTAACCTCACTACACACATTCATAACCTCACTACACGAATTCATAACCTCACTACGCACTCATTGTACGTAAGTTATCTTCACTGCTCTCTTGTTTGTCATCCATAATGGACGACAAACAAGAGAGAAGTGAAGATAACTTATCTTCGTGGGAATATGCTTCTATGTCAATATTTCAATTATGATAATGAATCAAGTTCTGTTAATGCTACTTGAGAAATGCAGCTTATGGGATTTGTGACTACTGTGGCCCCTGATCTTCTTGCACAATCCTGAGCTTTATTATCAATCGAGAAATATCCGTGGTCTTCGCTACAAATGCATATTATCCTGAGAAAGTTAATATAAATGTCATATTGACCTGAAGGTCGAGCGACGTTGTGGATTGGCTAAAGTCTCTTTGATGTCATTACAATTCATGACGTTGCTAATCATGTCACGCTCTTCACCAGCAACGTCGCTGAACATGATGATTATGAATCGTGTCAAAGTGGTGTAAAGCTACACTGGTTGCACTACCCATAATCACCATTTCTCCAGTCACAGCCACAAATGACAATGTTGAACAGATACATTACTGGAGAAAGGGGACTGATTTGTGCACATGTTCCTGTAGTCGGATGTGGGTTGTTTGTTAGAAGCATGTTGGGTGTTTCAGGATGCATGAATATGCAGGCTGATCATGGTCTACACTACATAAGGCCATAAACTCTATTTCTCCAATCATATATAAACCCCATACAATTCATAAACCAATTAAGGCTTGCACTCCTGCATGTGCATGTTTTATCGCAGGCCATAAGTATCTACAAGTGTACACCATGAATGATCAATCAATCAATAAATTGATCAAGCAATAAATCAAGCAATTAATTATCAATCAACCATTCAATCATTATCAATAAACAATTTGTCTGCTACGTATGTGTGTATCATCGCAGGACAAGAGTACATGTATCTACTAGCAGACCCAGAACATGATCAATCAATCAATTAATCAATATATCAACCAACCAACAGTCAATCAACAGTATGTCTGCTACATGTGCGTGTATTGCCCCAGGACAAGAGTATCTACAAGCGTACAAGGAACGTGATCATGTGGGGAGCGAAGGACGTCCTGCGGGTGCAGCTGGGCCGGATGCTGGCCTTCATGCTGGCCCCGGGGCAGGAGTTTGACCAACGTGTCTACGCCCTCTCCTGTATGATGGGCGAGCCCCGGGGTCGTGGGGAGCCGCGCGGGGTCGACGTCCTCCAGATGATCATCTCCACAGCCGACGTGGTGAGTTGGGGATATGGGCGTGATGATCATTATAGTTGGGGTGACCAGGCAGGCATTGCCTATAAAGCAGTTTTATAAATAGGTTACCTAACTTGGAATAACTTAGACTACCCTTAGAACTACTTCCCGGGCATCATGAGTTAAAATTGGCGTTTTTTGTCGGGTTTATGTAGCAACATTATTTTATTGATTATTATACCCCCACAAACAAAGTTTGAGGAGGTATATAGGAGTCAGCTTGTCGGTCTGTCGGTCGGTCTGTTGGAAATTCCCTTCCGCTCTATATCTTCTACACCCATGCATGGATTATCAAATGGCTTGGCACAAATGTTTCTCATGGTGAGAAGGTGTGTCGCGACCAATAACCACGCACCTACGTCCAAGGTCACAGTTGAAGGTCAAAGGTCAAACCTATTGAAATTCCCTTCCGCTCTATATCTTCTACACCGATGCATGGATTATCAAATGGCTTGGCACAAATGTTTTTCATGATGAGAAGGCGTGTCGCGATCAATAACCACGCACCTACGTCCAAGGTCAAGGTCACAGTTGCAGTCAAAGGTCAAACCTATTGAAATTCCCTTTCGCTCTATATCTTCTACACCGATGCATGGATTATCAAATGCCTTGGCACAAATGTTTCTCAGGATGAGTACTACATACGCCTGTACTTATAACTCTGCATCAGAATCTCTTTCCAGTACAACTTCTGTTCCCTATTCCAGAATTACATATTCTGTTCCCTCCTCTGGAACTATATCTGTTCCCACATCTGGAACTTCTATTACTCTCTCTTCCTCCTTGTTCGGCTCATGGGCGTCCCCATGGATATATGTAATTTCTACATACTCAAACCCTTCAACCTCTGACTCTTAATCAGAATCTCTATCTGTTTGTCTAGTAAGTTTGTCCTGCCTTTACATTTGGATGCATCCTTCGTGTCTTCATCTCGTGGTACACTGACTTTATCCAAGGATGGTCGTCGCTTTGGCTTTGGTCGTTGTACAGCGTCTGATTCTCTATTGTCTGCTGTGGTTCCTCCAGTGTCATCTGTATCCACTGGCAGCAGATGGTTTCTGTGCAGGGTCTTTATTGTTCCTCTCTCTGACTTGATCTTGTATACGGGGATCTCATTCCGTGGTTGGTCAATTACTGTGTATACGTCTTCCTCGAATTTATCCGCGATCTTGTGTTTTCCATCATAGGCTAGGATCTTTACAAGAACCATGTCACCAACGTTGATCTTGGATGCCATAGCTTTTCTATCGAAGTTCTCTTTCTGTTTTCTCAGTGACTTCTCTGTGTAGTTCTTCACTAGCGCCTGTGTTTTCTCCATGCGGTCCCTGAGATCTTCAATGTAGTCCTTGGTCTTCTTGGAAGATGCATTTCCTGTGTACGCTGCCTCAAATATCGAGACTATAGGCAACTTCGGTCTTCTTCCAAACATCAGCTCAAAGGGCGATATCTTAGTTGTTTCATGTCTGGTACAGGTGTAAGCGTACACCAATGACGGCAAATACTTCTTCCAGTCGGATTTCTGTGACACTTCTAGGGTCCCGAGCATGTTCAGTAAGGTCCTATTGTAACGTTCAGTCTGACCATTGCCCATTGGATGATATGCTGTAGTCCGTATCTTCGTAATTCCTGTACGGTGGCAAAGCTCTCTGATGGTTTCTGATTCGAAGTTGGCGCCTTGATCACTGTGAAGTTTCGTGGGAATTCCGTAGTTTAAGATGAAGTGATTATATATGGCTTCAGCTGTTGTCTTTGTGGTTTGGTTCTTTGTTGGAATAGAGAGCGCATATTTCGTAAAATGGTCTGTGATCACCAGAATATTGCCGAATCCTCCTTTTGATGGTTCAAGGGAAAGGTAGTCCATACATACTAATTCGAATGGGTATGTCGTCTGAATGTTGACAAGCTCTGTTCTGATATTTGTTGAAGTTTTCCTGCGCAAGCATCTGTTACACTTCGCAATCCAACGATCTACATCTGTGGTCATTCCGTGCCAAAAGAAACGTTCTCTCAACAATGACAGAGTTCTGTCACATCCATGATGGCCTATGTCATCGTGGAGTCCTTGTAGCACTGTTCGTCTATAACATTCTGGCAGAACTATCTGGTTTATGGTTTCTCCCTTTTCTGTGATTACTCTGTATAGTATTCCTCACATCATCTTAAGACTTGTGAAGTTCTTCCTCACACTATGGTCATATCTTGTCATGAAGGTGTTTCTATTGGGTGGTCTTCTGTCTATTACGGCTCTCACCCATTTTCCAATCACCGGATCCTCTCTTTGGTTTCTTCTTATCTCTCGCACTTCGAGTTGTGCCATTGTCTGTCCTGGATTTTCTGTGGCTTCGATGATGTTTATTCCAGAATGGGAGTACTTCTATGTATGGTGGCCCTGTAATGGAACTGCATATCGCCTTCACTGTCTGTAGCCGATTTCATCAAAATTGCAAAGTATACTTTCCTAGCAAAGTATACTTTGAGGGAGCAATCATTGATTTTTCCGAAATGCATTATTTCATGCAGAACTAACGATTGCATATATTTGATGATTAAAACTATGCAGAATTATTATACTGAATTTATTACATTATCACAGCCAAAATTGGCTGTGATAATGTAATAAATTCAGTATAATAAAAATTAATAAATTGATCCTAAAATTGAAAATTTCTCCCTCAAAGTATACTTTGCAATGTTGGTTAAATAGGCTACTGGTCTTCCATCTTGACTTTGTCTCTGTCTCTGTATTCTCTCATGTGGGTACCTAGACATCGCATCTGCGTCTGTATTTCTGATTCCTGGTCGGTATATAATATCAAAGTTATATTGTCCTAAAGCTGAGGCCCACCGTTGCAAGATGTCCCCTGCTGATGCATTGCCAGCAGGTTGGTTACATGGTGTCAACTGAAAAGCAATAATCGTGCGCAGGCCGAAAAAGTCTATGTATAAAAAAAACAAATCCCTAATTTTAATTTCAACAAAATATCAAATCGAAAGCAACTATTATCTACACTATAATCATGAGGGATTAAATTAGAAACTGAAGGTCAAAGTTGTAACAAGAAAATTTTATTGTAAAAAAAAAATCAAAATCTATGAAGGTCAAGATCGATATCTATGAAAGTCAAGGTTAAAACCAAATTAAATCAAGCTCAAAATGTCAATATGTGCACAATTCAAGACTGATTCGCAAAAATATAACCGAATAGTCGAGATATAATCAATAGCCTTACAGTTGGACCGAAATTAAATGCCGGTTTCACAAACCACTATTTTTCAACACAAATATGGAATTTACCAAATCGACAACTAATCAAATTGCGAAATCAGGATCTGCACTGAGTGTGGTGACATCGGTCAATAGTTTTTATTCCCACAATGGCAAGATAATCGTCAGCTAGTAAATTATGCAAAAGTTAAGTGCACTGGTCTGATTAAATTGTTAGGATGGTTACTAAATGGTGACGTTGTTTACCAAACAGTGACTTTTTGGTTACCAAATGTTACATGCATGCATTGTTTGGTTAAATAGATCCATAACCATTGATCATGCGGGGAAGTTGTTACTGTCCAATGTGAAAGTCTCGCATACAGACTTGCAGTTATGTATTCTGGTGTATCTGCGAAATGATATACTAGAAATCCATGTTTTGTATTAACTGTAATTATTTTGCAACACAAAAAAACACAATTTCTGACTCACCACCCTGATGATCGACAACTGTTTACCATGACACCTGAATTGTCATTATAAGGTTTGATCATGTCCAGCCGTGTGCAAACGTTTGCTGTGGCCCGAGGGAACTGTTTGAACCCCAAGGCCGCCAGCCGTGTGCAAACGTTTGCTGTGGCCCGAGGGAACTGTTTGAACCCCAAGGCCGCAGCCTTGGGGTTCAAACAGTTCCCTCGGGCCACAGCAAACGTTTGCACACGGCTGGACATGATCAAACGTTATTGTTACATTTACAACAAAAAACTGATGTAATTTGAGCGTTATATTCAGTATTTTCAGTACTTTTATAAAATCGTCCCATTCACGTAGATAATTTTCGGTATGCATATTCCGGGGCCGCGTCATGAGCGTCATGAACGTCATGAAGTAGTGACGTCATGAAGGCACTTCCGCGTAGTGACGTCATGAAGGCACTTCAAATACGCGCGGCCCCGGAATGAGCATTGCCTAAAGCCATGTGCAAACAGCACGCGCTATTTGTTTACACATATGTGCAAACAACGGAAACCATGTAACAATATCAAGTTCATATGACCACCAGTGTGTATGTGTGTATGAAATGTGCACAAAATGTATCATCTAGGTCTTCTCCCCGACGTTGTGTAGACGCTGTCCTCAGCTCACAGTGGTCACGGTGGTGGAATATGTGTATAATGCGTGTAATATCACTATATAAATAACTATCGAGTCCAATCTCGAATGGCGAAAACGACACAGACGAATTCGAGTCCAATCTCAAATAGCATAAATAAATATGCTAGCACACGAGTATGAGTCCAATCTGAAACAGTGTACTAGTATGTATCACAACCACAACTCGACGTTCAGCTAGTTTCATCTCCGCGCGATACTTCTGACTATGAATCAGCTGTAGCACTGATCCGCGAAACATGTAGTGTCCAACACTATACGATCACAGCCATAACGTCCTCAAACCACACGACATCTCACTGGGGGCTCCAATGTAATCTTGTCCTCTATGTACCCATTATAATATGGCGTTATATAAACTATAAAGATGACATGTAAGTTCGATCACTTTTAATGATGTCCATGTAGCCTATTTCATCAAAATTGCAAAGTATACTTTTCTAGCAAAGTATACTTTGAGGGAGAAATTTTCAATTTTAGGATAAATTTATTAATTTTTATTATACTGAATTTATTACATTATCACAGCCATTTTGGCTGTGATAATGTAATAAATTCAGTATAATAATTCTGCATACTTTTAATCATCAAATATATGCAGTCGTTAGTTCTATATGAAATAATGCATTTCAGGAAAATAAGTGATTACTCCCTCAAAGTATACTTTGCTAGAAAAGTATACTTTGCAATGTTGATGAAATAGGCTACTGGTTTGGGAGAGGTGGTCAACGACATCTGACGGCTATACTCAAATCAACAGTAATGTACTGTATCAAACGACCCATAAACGAACAATGCTGAACGAAACGACCTACCCAATTAACCTACCACTCAAAAGAATGAATTATAACGCTAAAACATCATTCGAGAAAACTTTGACCACCGGCAGGAATTTTACTGAGCTCCAAAGTACCAGGATGTAAAGATGATAAAACGCGCAAAGGGACAAAACAATGAAAAGGGTATGGGCAAACGCTAAAGCGCGGTTAGGCTGAAATTCTCTCCGGCTACATTAACCCTTAGACTGCGGGAAATTAAAATAGTCGTCTGCTGTTGTGTTATACATTGTCTTCTTTCTGAATACAAACATGTTTTTACAACACATTAGAATCATTTCCATTGGAAATGATTCTAAAGTGTGGTCAAAGCATGTTTTTGAAGAGCAAAATGGAAGATAAAAATAAACAGCAGACGACAAAATTTAATTCAGCACTGAAAGGGTTAAACCCAATCACTCAGTTGCCCATTCATCATTTCACAGGGTAACGATTTGGCATACTGCGTGTACAAGTTGATGGAGGACGAGCGGAAGTGGCTGCTGAATCAGCAGGTGGAAGACGGATCCAAGTTCATCAACATCCTCAGCAGTGCCGGATACACAGTCGTCTCTCCGAGGAAGAAACTCTCGTTGGAGGCCCTCGACACGCTCGCTGAAGTGAGTAACCAAAGAAATAAAAAAGCAGCTTATTCCTACATTTTTAGCCAGGTTTTTTGAAAAAAAATCCAGGCTATTGGATTGGCAAAAGCCGGGCGGGCGGGCGGGCGGGCGGGCAGGCGGGCGGGCGGGCGGGAGCGGGCGCGGGCGGCGGGCGGGCGGCATCCACAATCAATGTTAAGTTTTCGTGTTTGAGTCCATTTCTTTCTTACTGTACCACCTAGGACCACCAAACTTTCACAGCTTCATAATCAAGGGGTGGGCCCACCACATATCACTATCCAACAATGTTACTTTTTTTAACTTGACCCATTTTTTCCGCGTAGTCGACTTAGCCATTTTCAATGTTAAGTTTTCGCGTTTACAATGTTAAGTTTTCGTGTTTAAGTCCATTTCTTTCGTACTGTACCACCTAGGACCACCAAACTTTCACAGCTTCATAATCAAGGGGTACCCACCACATATCACTATCCAACATGTTACTTTTTTTTTTAACTTCACCCATTTTTTCCGCGCAGTCGACTTAGCCATTTTCAATGTTAAGTTTTCGCGTTTACAATGTTAACTTTTCGTGTTTATGTCCATTTCTTTGGTACTGTACCACCTAGGACCACCAAACTTTCACAGCTTCATAACCAAGGGGTGCCTACCACATACAACTATCCAACATGTGACCATTTTTTTACCTTCACCTATTATTTCTACGTAATTGACTTAGCCATTTTCAACGTTAACTTTTTAACGTACGTCTGGTTAGAGTTTTTTGGTTAAAACTTTTTCGTTATACTATATCTCTGCAACTGCTTCACCCATTACCTTGAAACTTCACATGGGTGTTATATCATCATCCATATTTTCATTCTAACCCCCAACCGTGCGGCCCCTGTGCCCAATGTCAAGGTCAAATTACTTTGAATTTTTTTAATTAAAGTTAAAGTTTTTTCGTGTACTATATCTCTGCAACTGCTTCACCCAATACCTTGATACTTCACATGGGTGTTTATCATCATTGTCGCACCTGCTTGCGGAAAGCGCGATCCTGTGCCCAATGTCAAGGTCAAATTACTTTGAATTTTTTTAATTGTTAAAGTTTTTTCGTGTACTATATCTCTGCAACTGCTTCATCACCCATACCTTGATACTTCACATGGGTGTTTATCATCATTGTCGCACCTGCTTGCGGAAAGCGCGATCCTGTGCCCAATGTCAAGGTCAAATTACTTTGAATTTTTTTGTTAAAGTTTTTTTCGTGTACTATATCTCTGCAACTGCTTCACCCAATACCTTGATACTTCACATGGGTGCTTATCATCATTGTCGCACCTGCTTGCGGAAAGCGCGATCCTGTGCCCAATGTCAAGGTCAAATTACTTTGAATTTTTTTTGTTAAAGTTTTTTCGTGTACTATATCTCTGCAACTGCTTCACCCAATACCTTGATACTTCACATGGGTGTTTATCATCATTGTTGCACCTGCTTGCGGAAAGCGCGATCCTGTGCCCAATGTCAAGGTCAAATTACTTTGAATTTTTTTGTTAAAGTTTTTCCGTGTACTATATCTCTGCAACTGCTTCACCCAATACCTTGATACTTCACATGGGTGTTTATCATCATTGTCGCACCTGCTTGCGGAAAGCGCGATCCTGTGCCCTATGTTAAATTACTTTGAATTTTTTTGTTCAAAGTTCAAATTACTTTGAATGTTAGTTTTTTCGTGTACTATACTCTGCAACTGCTTCACCCAATACCTTGATACTCACATGGGTGTTTATCATCATTGTCACACCTGCTTGCGGAAAGCGCGATATCGTCAGCATTTTGGCATACGTCCGTCCGTTCGTCCGTGTGTCCGGTTAAAGTTTTTTGGTTAAAGTTTTTCCATCTACTATATCTATTTTGTTAGTGTCCATGCCTCGCCCCAAGGCGTGACATGCAGGCCACGGCCATCTAGTCTACAAAAAGTGGGTATAATTATGTTATCCCAGTGTCTATGCTTGGAAAAAACCTGGCCTTCGTGGCTTTGCCTCGTTTCTTGTCTTACATTAAGTTGAGAAGGGAGAAGGTGTGGTGGTCAAAGCATCTGATATCAGGGCTCCAGATAAGGTATTAGTAATTAAGTATTGTCACTCCATCATTTCTGAAGCAATTGGGTATTTCAAAATTTTGATTGTGTAAAATAGAATCACACTACTCTTTGCACATCAGCACTTATTGAATAGTTTGCTTCTAAATGAAAACACATGTTAGTATTTCATTAGAATTGTCTCCAAGGAGACAATTCTAATGAAATACCAAGATGTGTTTTCATGGGAAAATAAGAACATATGTATATTTGTGGTCTGTTTATTGTTTTCTGTAGCATGATAAAGATACCACAAATTTTTCATTGCTTTTTGATACTCACTACTTCTGATTTCAATTGGGTTTTTGGCAATTTTAATTGGGTATTTACGCAAATACGCACCTTATCTGGATCTCTGTGATATCTTTACCAAACTTCACCAGTAGCTTCCACACATTGATGGCCAACCACGCATGTGCCATTTGAGTGACTTAAGTGACTTTGCAAATTAGAAATATCATGCTTGCCATTTGTTAAGTATCTGTAATACTGAATTTTGTTTCGTAACTAAAATAGTGATATTATGTACATGGATCCTTTATAACACAGGCTTTCACATTTTTTTCCAATGCTGTAATGAATGTGTTTTATACAACTGAAATGTAAAAAGATATCATATTATAGTAATTTCCAATAACCTCCGACAGGAAGCACATTTAACCCTTAAACCGCTATTTTAATTTTGTTGTCGTCTGCTGTTTCTTTTTTTATTTTCTATTTTTATCATCAAAAACATGCTTTGACTGCACTTTAGAATAATTTACAACATGCTTTGACAGTACTTTAGAATCATTTCCATTGGAAATATATATGTTTTTATTGAGAAATAAGGCAAGATATAAAAGCAACAGCAGCCGCGCCAGATATTTTTTCCCATTCACGGCACTAACCTACTATTCTATTTATCCCGTCAACACCTACAAATGGCTGTAAAATGCAAAAATAGTATTGACTGGATATCAAAAATGTTTCACGGCACCGTGTTTCACGGCACCGTGTTTCACGGCACATACGCACCGTGTTGACGGGATAAATCATACAGTGGAACCTCCTCCAACGGCCACCTCTCTACAACTACACCCTTTCTATAACAGCCGCTATTTTATATCCCAAATGGATGATTTCCTCTGTATCTAGCCCTTAGATTGCTGAGCACAAAAATTGTCGTCTGCTGTTGCTTTTGCCTTCTTTCTCAATAAAAAAATGTTTTAACAGCATTTTAGAATCATTTCTATTGGAAATGATCTAAAATGTTGCCAAAGCATGTTTTTTATGAGAATTATCGAAGAAAATAAATAAACAGCGGACGACAAAATTTAATTCAGCATTAACCTCCCTGCAACAGCCACCTCTCTACAACAGCCAGTTGTTTTGCATCTTCCCATGGGTGGCTGTTGTAGAGAGGTTACACTGTATTAATTTTATCATAATGGTTCTATTTCTCACCTGTTGTCTGTCCTGTTACCTGTTTACAGAGGGAGAGGCTGATATCATCGAGACACGCAAGTCAGAAACTGACGTGGACCAAACGGAAGGAGGCAGCTCTCAGCAGGTAACAAATACCAACATCAACATCATTGCAGACCATCCAATCATCACTACTACGGTAGTCCATTTATGAAAAGGGGGTATTTTTTGTTGATTCTTGTGAGACGGCTAGTTACGAGCATATCCCCCTATAGCAGGCTGTCGGCTTCAAAGGGTTAATATACCACCATATGGCAAATGCGGGATTTCTGTGTTTACCTGTTAAGGACTTACTTCATAGCATGTGATTGAATATTTGTATAAAGTGTATCTGACCCTGTTCTTCTTTGTGTATAGTGCAAGTGTAAGTGCACACACGAACGAACACGACAGGTTGGTTCCAACCTGTCGTGTTCGTTCGTGTGTGCACTTACACGCTGACCCCACTGTATAATGTACATTGAGTTGCCATCTGAGCCCTCTTAGAACGGACAAGCTCTTGGCTAGTTTCACCTCTTGTAGTGTTTGACACAGACGTCTCAGAATTTGACGGATAAAGCAATAAAATTTAGTGTGATATGTTTTAGAAAGAATTCTTTACAATTTCCTTTCCATTATATGTAGCCCAAGTTAATACCAACTCTGAAGTCTGATTTCAGACATAACTGTGCCCATTTTTTAAAACACAAATCTCTGCACAGGCTATCTAGAGTGCACAGTCATATATGCTATCTTACCTGTACACTGTGTATTTACCATGTTTACTGTATTGAGTGCAATAAGGAATATTGATTTTGTATGTTCGTGTGCTGCTATCATAAACGTGTTGCTTTCTGACCATCGTGCAGGCTTGTCTGGGTCTTAACTGTTCACGGGCCATGGAGGTGACCCAGACAATGTATTTGTTATATTATACTATACATTTATATACTGTGTCAGGATACTGCACCGGTACGACGGGCTGGCCGGGCGGCTGACAGAGACGGCGATGGAGGTGACCCAGACGGTGACCCAGCTACAGACGCAAGAGAGGAATAAGTTCATAACGCACATCAAACAGACGATGACCGACCGTATACAGGTGAAGAAACAGTGGCAGGAGATCGTCCAGAACCTCACACATGAGAGGTGAGTGCGTGCTTGTAGGGCGGTAGCGCATTTGGGTGGGAATTGGCTAAAAGACATTCTATACCTGGGGTCCATTTCACTAAACTAAAATGTTCGTAAGTGCAAAAGTGCAAATTTAGAATCGTCTGGAAATTTCAATTTATGGATTACAGTCAAACTTGTCTTAAGCAAGCGGCCATGGGAAAGTCCAAAATTGCTTGCTTAACACAGGTGGGTGCTTAATGGAGGTTCATCTTGGACCGACTTATAACTTGTTCCATATAGATTTATATGTACAATTAATGTACAGTGAAACTTGTGTTAAGTTCATATGTACATCATGATATACAGTGTTTACTTTAATTTCGAATACTCATTGATCTAAGCGGCGTCTATGTCAATTAGAAATGCCAAACACAAAATGCGTCTTTGTGTAAAAAAAAAAAAAAAAAGATTCAAAAAAAAAAAAAGAAGAAAAATCAGGATTTCTGAAGCCCAACCCCCCCCCCCCCCCCCACCCCCCCCCCCCCCCCCCCCCCTGAATCCGCTAGTGGATAATGTAAATACAATATGCACAATAGAATGGATTATCAAACGGTCAATCGCGTGTTTGTTGTTACAAGATGTACCAGTTCGTCCGAAAATCACCAGTTTGTCTGGCGTATGTACATGTAGTACTTGCACATTATGATGCATGCAAATTAATTCGTTTAAGTTCACTTAAAATATAATTTATGAACTTGGATGTGCATAAATTCTGTATATTTAATGAATACCAAACTGAATTATCATAAAAATCGGGTTACGTTAACATCGATTGGAAAAAGTTGCAAAAGGACGAAACGCTTAATACAGGTGCATTTTAGAGTAATTTTCATTGGGGGGAAATAAAATGGCCGCTTAACGGAGGGAGACGCTTAATACAGGTGGCCGTTAGTACAGGTGCGACTGTACATTATTGAGCATAGCCTATGATCAATAAATGTAAAGCCAATAATTGTGTACAATAAAACATTGATAATGTGAAATAAACAACTTCCGGTGAAAATACGACTACTTCCGCTATCCATATTCATAACGCGCACCTGCAGTGCCGGACTGCAAATAGGCTGGAGAAATGGGTCTTATGGAAGTTGTGAGCTCCTGTGTAGCTCCGGATCACATGGCACATATATGTAGCATAATAATGAACCTGTATTGATTGTTACAAGCTTGACGAACGGATGCTTCATTGATGGAATGGCGAACAGTGCAGATCCTGATCAGACTGTGCGGACGCACAGGCTGATCTGGATCTACACTGGTCGCAAAACCCATGAGCCCAATTTCTCCAGTCGCAGCCACATTTGTGGGTATCAGTTCAGATGTTCCACTGTACATCTCAACAGTGCTTAAGCATTTCGCCATTCTGTCGGCTAACCACATGTTGTGATTCCTACAAAACATCGCATTACTAGTAAATAGTCGAAAACTGACATGTGACCAGTATATAATCGCTGGCAGTTTGGGATGACAAAATCGTAATCAAACTTTGACTTGGGTATGTCTTGTTCAATATTCAAATTTGTATGTGGTTATATAAGACGCGCCATGTGATTTTGTACCTTTGGACATCAGCGTAATTTCATAAAAATTTATAATATTTTCCGTAAATGGCGTCACGTTTACAAAGTTTTCAGAGTACATGCGGAATTATATTCCACATGTACTTGCAAATTTTGTCAACTTTTGACTTTATTTATGAAAAATATTGTAAATTTTGTAAATGTATTTAATGATATTACGCAGTTGTCCGAAGACACAAAATCACATGGCATGTCTCATATTCAGGGCCCTGTGGCACGATGTGGCCTCCTATCCCCAGTCGTGGCAGCTGAACCCCACAGAGGGCCCCTGTAGGGTCAGGAAGAGGTTACAGCGGGGACATCTCGGTATTCCCGCCAAATTCCTCAAGGAGACGGCCCGCCATAAACTGGGTAAGGGGAAAATTATCAGAGACGGACATAATTTGTGGTACTGAAAATAAAAAATATTTAGTTTTTTGAATGTATCTTTTCTTTAAGGTTAATTTCTTATTATTGTTCTTATGTTGTTTTGTGCGTTATTGTCTCGCCCGCGAAAGCGGAAAGCGAGACATAGGTTTTGCTTTTCCGGAGTCGGCGTCGGCGGCGGCGTCATCATTCAATGTTAAGTTTTCGTGTTACGGTCATTACTTCAACACCTTATCAGCTACAGTCATCAAACTTTAAACATACCTTTACTATGATATGTAGATGAATATAGGACTATTCTCGGGGCCCCAGGGTCAAGGTCAAGGCCCCAGTGTCAAGGCATTTCTTACCAATATGTGGCATGTCACACAAAAAAGGTACTTATTATGTTGTAGCTTTCAGAGAGGTCACATGATATTGAAATCACACCTTTGTCTGTCTGTCAGTCCGTAAATGTTGTTGGAAAAGTTCACCTTGTGCCATTAAAATAACCCTTAAACCGCTATCTTCATTTTTTGTCGTCTGCTGTTTATTTTCTATTTTCAATTTTTAGCACCAAAAACTTGCTTTGACAGCACTTTAGAATAATTTACAACATGCTTTGACAGCACTTTAGAATCATTTCCATTGGAAATGATTCTGAAGTGCTGTCAAAGCATGTTTTTATTGAGAAATAAGGCAAGATATAAAAGCAACAGCAGACGACAATTGTTGTGTGTAGCGGTCTAATGGTTAAACTTGTTGAAAGTGTCCTCAGATAAGGTTATAATGTTCATTAATAGTTACTGTTCACTGATTAAATGGCCCATGTTTATGATATATCACATATACATCGTCTCACTTCTATGTTTATACCTCCGACATAATATGTCATGGGCTTCAAAGTTTCTGTCTGTCTACCCTTCTGTCCAAAGTTCCGACCATCTGTCGGTCCATTTATAACGTTTGAATCAAAGTCTTCTTGTACCGCTTATCTCCGATACAATAAGTTGAATTGCCTTGAAACTGCATATACTTTGTATGCTATTTTACAGTGAAATTGCGATGGCTTAAAAAGCGATACCTCGTAATGCTGGGCTCACTCGAAAGAGCTCCTCGGTCCCAATTATAATTGTAACAAATTTATTATGACCTGCTCAACCACCTTGCAATCCGGTACGATTTTCAACTAGACTCGATAAAGTTTGCAAAACAGTAAAGGAGTGCATTAGAAATAGGTTAACTGTATTGTCATTTTGAAATTTGCTGCTAACGCGTCGCAATTAAACAGATTTTCCGACCTATCATTTTCTGATATACGCCGCAAATTTCAAAATTACAATACAGTTAACCCTATAGTGAACAGCCCCAGTTTCCTACCAAAGGAAATCTCTACTGAATGTACTTGTATTGTAGAGATGGAGCATGTGGACCCGCCGCTGATATTCCTGTTTGAGGACGACCACCAGATGTCTGACTCGGCCGCCCTCATCTACCAGCTCCACAAGAACAAGAAAATCAGGTAGCATTTCCTGCTGGTGGTTGGCTGGTGGACATGATGGACCTTCTCATAATACCACTATAGAATACTTTTTATCCCGATAACACAGTGCGTATGTGCCGTGAAACACGGTGCCGTGAAACATTTTTGATACCCTGTCAATACGACCTAATTACTGCGTATGAATATGTGCGGTGGCTGGGATTATCTTTTTGGCATTTTAAAGCCATTTGTAGGTGTTGACGGGATAAATAGAATAGTAGGTTAGTGCCGTGAATGGGAAAAAAGATCTGGCCCGGCACGGAAACGGGCGAGGCTCGGCAGAGCCTCGCCCATCCCGTTTCCTAAGCCTTGCCAGATATTTTTTCCCATTCACGGCACTAACCTACTATTCTCTATATCTGTAAAGTCTGATCTGTGCTTACATCAATCATCATTGAGTTATTGAACCTGTCTGTATATGACCTTGCTGTTGAATGTGGCATTAACCGCAATCAGTCGATCAGTTATTGACACATTATTTCAGACATGAGTGACTCTAAATGAGACACGCCGTGTGATTTTGTACCTTCAGACATCTGCGTAATTTCATGAACGTTTACAAAATTTACAATATGTTCAGTAAATGGCGTCAAAAGTTGACAAAATTTTCAGAGTACATAATTTATAATTTAATGAAATTACGCAGATGTCTCAAAAATGACTATCTATGACACAAATGAGATTAAGTTTTTAACTTGTATAGTTGTTCTACATCCATATAACCTGTAGCCTATTTCATCAACATTGCAAAGTATACTTTTCTAGCAAAGTATACTTTGAGGGAGTAATCATTTATTTTTCCTGAAATACATTTATTTCATATAGATCTGAACTAACGACTTCATATATTTGATGATTACAAGTATGTAGAATTATTATACTGAATTTATTACATTATCACAGCCAAAATGGCTGTGATAATGTAATAAATTCAGTATAATACAAATTAATAAATTTATCCTAAAATTGAAAATGTTTCCCTCAAAGTATACTTTGCTAGAAAAGTATACTTTGCAATGTTGATGAAATCGGCTACTGGTATGGGTGTAAAGTTTGTGCCAAATGCATCCGAAATGTTTCCAGCTCAGTAGGGAACACTGTAGGCCTTGGTCAGACTGCATGCTGGCACAAGCTGGGCTAAAACCTTTGGTTGTTCTCCGCCTCACCATTGACATTCGACACAAACACTTCAATGTTACTTCACTTGCGGATTTATTCCAGGTGGAGAACATTGACGGTTTGCTTAGTTTTCTCCATGAAACCAGCTTTTATCGGAAAATCTAATTTTATCATTGTGTACATGTTGCTCATTTTATGTTGTTCATCATATTTTTATTTTTACCCTAATTATGTGATTACCTACCACGTCTAACATACTATTTTATTATTATTTTATTCTTCATCTAAATTGCTTGACCCTGAATGATACTATTTTGTGTTGATGGGCCGTTAAGCACCTTTCCATTCTCTGCCGCACCATCAGGGACGAATCCATCATTTGGGGAAGGGGGGGGGAGGGGGTGGGGGGGTGTCTAGTTGCGACGGTAACTCTTGCAATCTACTACCGTACCGTCCGTAGCTAGCTAGCTCTCCATGTGGCTGAACCGGGGGAGGGGGGGGGGCAGCAACTCCGGAACCCCCCGTCCAGATCCGCCCCTGACCATGAAGTAGATATATTATGTGCAAGGTCACCACATTAGATAAGTTTGCTGTATTTCATTCCAATCCTTTCATGCTCATTGTCCACCTAAAATTGATGTAAGCTGTGATGTAATAAAATAGGCCTATGCTATTAATATATTGCACATGCATATAAAGCCAATATTGTCAGATTATGTGCCATTCACTCGCAGGTACACGAGTACGTGCCGAGCCGTGTCGCCCAACAGTGAGAGTAAAGGAGAGCTACTGATCGGCGAGGACAGCGTCTTCTTTGTGGCTGATGAAGCCATCACTGATGCCAACTATACACAGGTATATGGCTTAACCCTTTCACCCCTAAGTAACTGGAATGGATTGTGATATGTTAATTTTCCGACCAATCAAATCATCACAAAATGATTTTCAGACCAGTCGATTTTTTCTAAAACATATGAAAATTAGTCGCAAAAAGTGCAGATCTTGATGAGACGGCTCGTCACGAGCCGGCTCATCTGGATCTACATTTTTTGCCAATACCACTATACAGGCCTGTGTTGTTGAAAGGGTCAACCCATTCACTCCTATATACCTAGGATAGGGTATTCTGTGTTAATTGTCAGACTATTCCATTTACAGAAATTAGGTAGTATTTTAAAAAATAAAAACGATAGCCGTTTTCAGTGTAGGTTCTGTGTGGATCTACACTGAATTTTACAGGTCACACCCCTGAGGCCAAATGTTGTAGTAAGGGTGCCTGGCGCAGGATCAGGACTCGGTCTTAGTGTATAATTTTTGATGACGCCTATGCAAGAGCAAGGGGGACATATTGTGTTGCTCCTGAGTTTCTGTACGTCCGTCTGTACGTCCGTCCGTGTACATTTATGTCGAAAAGT
The DNA here is from genome assembly GCA_029237695.1 of Conchocele bisecta. NCBI lineage: Eukaryota > Metazoa > Mollusca > Bivalvia > Lucinida > Thyasiridae > Conchocele > Conchocele bisecta. Next base: position 33,408,158 of record CM055269.1, on the reverse strand, counting down.
CGAGTACGAGTTTCTCCATCATGTAATATCTTCAATAATACTTGAATGATTGCTTTAATATTTCTTTTACCTGAACATGTGTGACACACTCGCACCACCAATGACATCACCTTGACCTTTGTGACCTTCAAAATGGTGCTGAAACACTTAGCCACTTTCTTACTTCAAAAAGTTTTAATAGTTGGACAGTTTGTTCACCTGAACATATGTGATGCAATCATACCACTAATGACATGACCTTGACCTTTGTGACCTTTGATGGCTGAAACACTTAGCCATTTCCAAAAAGACTTTCTCAAATGACGTTGAGATTTGTGTAAATTTAAACACAATCTCTAGTTAAGAGTCTTGTATGCCATGGGGGCATATCCATGTTTTACATACATGTTTAGTTTTTGGTTATTTTAGTGTGAATGTTCACTGCTCCCCTGATGCTGGTGCATTCTTGTCTGTATATGATCTTGCTGTTCAACGGACGTAAAACCAATCAATCAGTTGATTATATATATACATATATGTACGTTTCACGACCAGGTGTTGTTAGGCAACAAGGACCAGTTGTCAATGACTTGGCCGTTTGAGGATATTGAGGAGGTCCACAAGCGCTGGTATGAACTGATGGACCGTGGACTCGAGATTTTCCTCACCAGTGGCAAAACCTGCCTGCTCGCCTTCGAATCCAAGCAGGTAAAGTACTGGCCTTGTGATTGGGCTATATTTGTCACAAAGACTGTAAGGCTCCTTTGCCAATTGGTGGACATTTGAGACTAGCCAGGGGGCCGTACTTTGTTCGACTAAAATGTTTGTAAGTGCAAAATTATGATAGTGTATAAATTGCACATCAACACTGTTTTGTTGTAAACAATTATTGGATTTACATTTAATGAGCATAGGCTGCATATGCAGCCTATGCTCAATAAATGTAAATCCATTGATTGAAATTTCTAGACGATCCTAAATTTGTGCTTACAAACATTTTGGTCGTAAGAAGTTTAGTGAAACGGGCCCCTGGTGATTTTGTACCTATGTGTGATATCTCATGAAAAATATTTACAAAACTTACGACCTTTTCCATAGATGTCGTCGAAAGTCAACGAAATGTTCATAGCAAATGCGGAATTCTTTTGACGTCAATGACTGTCATATATTTCAGGAAAAATCACACATCTTTCCTGGTACAAAATCACATGGCGTGTCTCTGATGTGTCTAGACGGTTCAAGTGAGTAGTAAGAACAAATACTTTTGAGATGAAATACAGTACATTTTACTTCAGAGCTCCAGATAAGCTGCGTATTTGCGTAAATACACAATTAAAATTGCCAAAAACCCAATTGAAATCAGAAGTAGCGAGTATCAAAAAGCAATAACAAATTTGTGGTACCTTTATCATGCTGCAGAAAACAATAACCAGACCAGAAATATAGTATATTTTTCTTATTTTCCAGGAAAACACATCTTGGTATTTCATTAGAATTGTCTCCAAGGAGACAATTCTAATGAAATGCCAAGACGTGTTTTCATTTCGAAGCAAATTATTCAATAATTGCTGTCTGTTGATGTGTAAACAGTAGTGTGATTTTATTTTACCCAATTAAAATATTGAAATACCCAATTGCTTCAGATATGATGGAGTAAAAATACTTAATTACTAATTCCTTATCTGGAGCCCTGTTACTTACATGCAGGAGCGTGATCGGCTGTACCAGCACCTGATCATGCTGGAGCTGCCTAACCGTATAGACACGAGCAACCTGCTGGACATCCTGGATAAGTGGCTTGATGGCTCGATGACCAACTTTGAGTACCTGACCCACCTGAACAAGATCGCTGGGCGGTCGTTCAACGACCTGATGCAGTACCCGGTGGTGCCGTTCATCTTGCGTGACTACACCAGCGACATGATAGACCTGCGCAACCCCGCCGTGTACCGCGATCTCTCGAAGCCTGTGTCTGTGCAGGAGAAGAAGACAGAAGAGAAGTTTCTCATGACCTATGATGTGAGTAGATACGAGTGTGCATGTATATGTCACACTCAATAGTAACAATGAGCTTGTTTGAGCTTTTAACCCTCCCCCTTATTATACCCCCCGCAACGAGTTGTGGGGGGGTATACTGGAGTCCGGTTGGCCGTCCGTCCGTTCGTCCGTCCGTCCGTCACTAAACTTAACATCAGAGAAATATTGTTATAACTTCTATTTCCTTCGTCTAAAATGCTTAATATTTCACACATGCATTCCTGTAAGGCTCTACTACCATGCTGTGCCAAATCCACGACTGTCCAACCCCCGCTGATCCCAAGGTCAAGGTCAAATACTTGGTCTCTTTATAAAACTTAACATCAGAGAAATATGTTGTAACTTCTATTTCCTTCATCTAAAAATGCTTAATATTTCACACATGCATTCCTGTAAGGTTCTATTACCATGCTGTGCTAAATCCAGGACCGTCCAACCCCCGCTGATCCCAAGGTCAAGGTCAAATACTTAGTTTCTTGACAAAACTTAACATCATAGAAATATGTTATAACTTCTATTTCCTTCATCTAAAATGCTTAATATTTCACTCATGCATTCCTGTAAGGTTCTACTACCATGCTGTGCCAAATCCACGACCGTCCAACCCCCGCTGCTCCCAAGGTCAAGGTCAAATACTTAGTCTCTTTACAAAACTTAACATCAGAGAAATATGTTGTAACTTCTATTTCCTTCATCTAAGATGCTTAATATTTCACACATGCATTCCTGTAAGGTTCTACTACCATGCTGTGTCAAATCCACGACCGTCCAACCCCCCGCTGATCCCAAGGTCAAGGTCAAATACTTAGTCTCTTTACAAAACTTAACATGAGAGAAATATGTTATAACTTCTATTTCCTTCATCTAAAATGCTTAATATTTCACACATGCATTCCTGTAAGGTTCTACTACCATGCTGTGCCAAATCCACGACCGTCCAACCCCCGCTGATCCCAAGGTCAAGGTTAAATACTTGGTCTCTTTACAAAACTTAACATCAGAGAAATAAGTTATAACTGCTATTTCCTTCATTGAAAATTCTTAATATTTCACTTGTGCATTCCTCTAAGGTTGTACTATCATGCTGTGACAAACCTACAACCGTCCAACCCCCGCTGATCCCAAGGTCAAGGTGACATACTTAGTCTCTTTACAAAACTTAACATCAGAGAAATATGTTATAACTTCTATTTCATTCATTGAAAATTCTTAATATTTCATGCATGCATATCTCTAAGGCTCTACTATCATGCTGTGACAAATCCCCGCTGTTCTCGAGGTCAAGGTCACATACTTAGTCTCTTTACAAACTTAACATGAGAGAAATTGGTTATAACTTGTATTTCCTTGCTCGGATCTGCTTCACATTTCACACACGCATTGCTCCAATGGACCTCTACTACCGTGTGACAAATTCATGTTCATGCCCAGAGTCAAGGTCACAGGGGGGTATTCCGTAAGCCTCGCTTACTGACCAATCTAGTTGGTGCTGGTGCCCATGACCGGATATAGCATGGCATCCTCTATAATAGGGGTATTCTACAAAATCTCAGAATTCGTAGGAAAATTGTTTTTTCGCAATAAAATCAATATTTGTTGGAATTTCATCCAATAAATTTGTTTGGGGAGGGTGACTTTTTTAGCCAGGTTTTTTGAAAAAAAATCCAGGCTATTGGATTGGCGAAAGCCGGGCGGGCGGGCGGGGGGGGCGGGCGGCGTCCACAATCAATGTTAAGTTTTCGTGTTTGAGTCCATTTCTTTGTTACTGTACCACCTAGGACCACCAAACTTTCACAGCTTCATAATCAAGGGGTGCCCACCACATATCACTATCCAACATGTTACTTTTTTTTTAAATTGACCCATTTTTTCCGCGCAATCGACTTAGCCATTTTCAATGTTAAGTTTTCGCGTTTTCAATGTTAAGTTTCGTGTTTAAGTCCATTTCTTTGGTACTGTACCACCTAGGACCACCAAACTTTCACAGCTTCATAATCAAGGGGTGCCCACCACATATCACTATCCAACATGTTACCTTTTTTTTAACTTGACCCATTTTTTCCGCGCAATCGACTTAGCCATTTTCAATGTTAAGTTTTCGCGTTTTCAATGTTAAGTTTTCGTGTTTAAGTCCATTTCTTTGGTATTGTACCACCTAGGACCACCAAACTTTCACAGCTTCATAATCAAGGGGTGCCCACCACATATGACTATCCAACATGTTACTTTTTTTTTTTAACTTGACCTATTTTTTCCGCGCTGTCGACTTAGCCATTTTCAATGTTAACTTTTCGCGTTTACAATGTTAAGTTTTCGTGTTTAAGTCCATTTCTTTGGTACTGTACCACCTAGGACCACCAAACTTTCACAGCTTCATAACCAAGGGGTGCCTACCACATACAACTATCCAACATGTGACCATTTTTTTACCTTCACCTATTATTTCTACGTAATTGACTTAGCCATTTTCAACGTTAACTTTTTAACGTACGTCTGGTTAATTTTTTTGGTTAAAACTTTTTTGTTATACTATATCTCTGCAACTGCTTCGCCCATTACCTTGAAACTTCACATGGGTGTTTATCATCGTCCATATTTTCACTCTAACCCCCAACCGTGCGGCCCCTGTGCGCAATGTCAAGGTCAAATTACTTTGAATTTATTTGTTAAAGTTTTTTTGTGTACTATATCTCTGCAACTGCTTCACCCATTACCTTGATACTTCACATGGGTGTTTATCATCATTGTCGCACCCGCTTGCGGAAAGCACGATATTGTCGGCTTTTTGGCGTACGTCCGTCCGTCCGTACGTCCGTGTGTCGGGTTAAAGTTTTTTCGTTAAAGTTTTTCCATCTACTATATCTATTTTGTTAGTGTCCATGCCTCGCCCAAAGGCGCGACATGCAGGCCACGGCCATCTAGTCTACAAAAAGTGGGTATAATTATGTTATCCAAGTGTCCATACTTGGAAAAAACCTGGCCTTCGTGGCTTTGCCTCGTTTCTTGTTTATTATTGATGACAAAGTACTTACATTTAAATATTTTTTAGATTTAGTGTGTTTAATAGCCAAAGGTTCGTCAGCAGCATAACTTGGAACGGACAGTAGTCTGGTATCAATGTAACTGTTGCCCTGTATGTCAGATCCTGAAGCAGGAGTATGAGAAGCGGGGCAGCGAGGGGATCACGGGGCTGCGTGTGGCCCCCTACCACTTCGGCAGCCACTACTCCAACAGTGGCAGTGTTCTCCACTTCCTCGTCCGATTGTCGCCCTTTACCAAGATGTTCCTCAACTTCCAGGGTCTGTATAAAATTGTGTCTCTGTGTTGGAAAACCATTTTGAATCCAATTTAATTTTACTTTTGTCAATGTAGTTTATTGTTTGGCCTAAATTATCAACCAATGAAACGACTGCATTTTGAATATTGTTGTTGGAATTATTAACATACTTTGACCAATATTTATTCCATTAATCATTAAATATGCACGGTAAGTACAGCCTGTTATTTGAAGATAGTCTTTAACCTTTTCAAAACCACAGGCCTGTATGGAGGTACTGGCAAAACATGTAGATCCAGATGAGCCGGCTCGTGACGAGCTGTCTCATCAGGATCTGCACTTTTTGCAAGTAATTTCCATATTTATAACAACAAAAACACCCCGTTTTCATAAATGGACTTGTCTGAAAATCATTTTGTAAAGGTTGGATTGGTTGCAAAATTAACATATCGAAATCCATTCCAATTACTTCTGGGTGTCAGGGTTAACTCTCATCTAAGTGTCCTGTATCAATATATGTGGCTGTGACTGGAGAAATGGGGCTTATGGGTTTTGCGACCAGTGTAGTTCCAAATCAGCCTGTGCATTCGCACAGTCTCATCAGGATCTGCACTGTTCGCCATTCCGTCAGTAAACACCCAGCATGCTACTAACAAGCAATACAGATCGTTATCAGGCGTTACAGGTGTGTGCTATTTCATCAGGAGCTGGTCACAAATCCCATAAGCCCCATTTCTCCAGTCGCAGCCACGTATCAGGGGACACGGGCTCTGCTTGATTTCTTGTTTTGAATTCTGCTACTGTCTAGTCCTGACTTCTGTAGCCTATTTCACCAAAATTGCTAAGCATACTTATCTAGCAAAGTATACTTTGAGGGAGTAATCATTTATTTTTCCTGAAATGCATTATTTCATATAGAACTAACGACTGCATATATTTGATGATTAAAAGTATGGAGAATTATTATACTGAATTTATTACATTATCACAGCCAAAATGGCTGTGATAATGTAATAAATTCAGTATAATAAAAATTTATAAATTTATCCTTAAATTGAAAATTTGTCCCTCAAAGTGTACTTAGCAAGATAAGTATGCTTAGCAATTTTGGTGAAATAGGCTACTGGTTGCAATGAGAGGCAGAATTTCTGACACGTGAAATTTGGTTATTTCTCACAAGTGATAGTCGTGAAACAGTCTGCAGTGGGATAACCAGACGTCATGGAATATCAGCCAACCATGATGGTTGTATTCACGGTATGGGGTACATATTTCAGACCAGAGTTTTGACATTCCCGACCGTACATTCCACAACCTGCACACATCGTGGCGACTGTCCAGTGTGGAGTCGAACACGGACGTGAAGGAGCTCATCCCAGAATTCTTCTTTTCTCACGAGTTCTTCACCAATTCTGAAGGTATGCTCGGCCCAAAGATATACACGTTCTCAAATCCCATGCTGATTTTCATGAAATTTGATGGTTGAGCTTGAGCTTTTGTATACCCCTCGTCTCCGAGGAGGCGTATAGTGTTGAACTGTGTGTCCGTGTATCTGTCTGTGGGCCCCATTAAGTAGTTTGCCGGAGTTTCTCTCCCACCAGGGGCATTTGTGTGCTGCCAGGTCACATAATAACTTCAGTATAATAAAAATTAATAAAGTTATCCTTAAATTGAAAATTTCTCCCTGAAAGTATACTTTGCTAGATAAGTATACTTTGCAATGTTGGTGAAATAGGCTACAGAAGTTTGAATATCCACAAATGCGGTAAGATCTATTTCTCCAGTCGCACTCACATATGTGGCTGAGACTGGCGAAATGGGGCTTATTGGTTTTGTGACCAGTGTACAACCAGATTAGCCTGTGCATCCTGAAAGCTCGCCATTCCGTCAATGAAACCCTTATCATGCTTCTAACAAGCATTATAGACCATTATCGGGCTACTGTTGTCACAAATCCCATGAGCCCCATTCCTCCAGACACATCGACATATAGAGACAGCACCTCAGTTTAAAGTCTCATCCAAAAGACTCTTAAGGATGGACATTTTATACAATTATTGACTTTTGAGGAGGTGTACACGAGATTTACGGACCTGAGAAAAGTCGTATTCATCGAGGCCGAAGCTGAAAGAATAATTCTATTCTGCTAAAAGCCAACTGACTTTATGTACAAGTTTGCTTCAGTTTGCATCCATTGTTGTTGTTTTGCTGTCAATTGCAAAGTACATTTGTAAGCTTGTTGCTGATTGAATGATACTATTTGCGTAGTTTTGTTCAATTGGCTCGTTGTTGAACCGTGTCATGTTCCCGTTGCATGATCAGTGACACGCGCATCCAGGTCAATATCACATTTAGAATATCACTCTCAGTCCGAGACTGATATTCAGGTGACAGTTTCACTAAGGCTCGTACGAAATGTTTGTAAGTGCAACATTCTGATAGTCTGTAAATCCCACATTAACAGTGTTTTCTTGTAAACAATGGATTTACATTTATTGAGCATAGGCTGCATATGCAGCCTATGCTCAATAAATGGAAATCCATAAATTGAAATTTCTATACGATCCTAAATTTGCACTTACGAACATTTTAGTCGTGCGAAGTTTAGTGCAAACGGGCTCCAGGTGAATATCACATATGTACACAATCATGTGACCCTCTATTAGGCAATCCCATTGGCTGGAATTCTCAGTCATAAAATAATGGTTTCATATCTACGGCAGGGATTGAACCCTCGACATCCGATATTCAGGTTTATTGCTTGGCCACTAAACTATCAACCTACGTGAATCCCATATTGAACATGGGCATCGATGTTGCTATACGATTGCAGAGTTTGAGTTTGGAGTTCGTCAGACGGGTGACGAGGTGTGTGACGTGCGGCTGCCCCCCTGGTGTATGGCTTGCCCTCGCCTGTTCACCCTGATCCACCGGCAAGCCCTCGAGGCGGACCACGTCACTGAGAACATCAGCTCCTGGATCGACCTCGTGTTCGGCTATAAACAGCGCGGCGACGAGGCCGTGAAGGCCGTCAACGTGTTCCACCCCGCCGTATGTAGTACAGTGGAAACCCTCTAAACCGAACACCATGTGGACCCCATTGTGTCTAATTTAGATGGGCTTCATGTCATTGTCCTGTCTGTTCATAACAGAAAATGACAAAAATTTGTCATTTAGTGCTTAATTACGGTGGAACCTCTCTAAACCGGACACCCTGGGGACTTCCCAGGGTGTCCGGTTTAGAGAGGTCCCACTGTATTGTCGTTCTTCATTTTCCCCATGTTTAGCTCTGACAGCCATTTGATGAATATTGAAGGCTTATGCCATCACCATGACATTGGTGTTGCCATCCATGTCACACCCAAGTTAAAGCTTGTGGTCAACCTGCTGTGAGTCGTTGAGCTCTGCCATACTCCTACTAGTCTCCTTATACACAAGAACAGTGGTATTGTTATGTAAATACTTTGTATACACTCCTTGTATGTACTTGCGTACGTGTACATTAGTAACACCTTTCATTTTTCAATTTCACAGATTTTGATAATATTTGGGCACAATGTGTGACTATGGATGGTGCTTTGTTTTTCATACGACCCACGTCCGACCAACCAAGGTCACTGAGGACCCACGACACCACCCATGGTCAAGGTCACTGAGGACTTATGTCACCTTTTTTGTAAGGCAAAAAAGCCTTACAAAAAAGTTTTTTTTGTTTTATTATCAAGGCTGCCAACGAGGGGATTAGCTTTATAGTGATAACAATGCCCTTGGTCGTTTGTTATTGCTCATACATAACATTTGTGTACTCTAGTTTCAATCATTAAAACAGCGTCTAACAATTGTCAGTTTATCAAGGTATGTGGGTGGCAGGTGGGAGCATGTGATGGGTAATTTTACGATCGGGGTTCATCCTTACCGGAATTCTAATTGGAGACATACGTCTTTGGCATTTTGTATGTGACATGACAGTTGAATCTGATTATATCCCTTATGTGAGTATTACGATTATCGTAATCCTATTGTAGGGGAAGGGGCCATGTGACTTTGGTGTGGTATGAACCTGGCGCCAGGTCAGGTTATTCTTATTTCAGGGCTGAATATATTTTTTCTCGATGTAAATATTCCGTTATGATTTTGGGATTTTCCCCCAAGTGCAGCAGGTTAAAACGGGATTGAACTCATTTGCCCGGCCTTGCATGACCTTAGCTGTTAGACACCAATAAACAAAACAAACAAAACAAACAAATGATCAAGGTACAGAAGGGCACTAGTAGATAATGAGCAGTAGTCTGTTTCATCAACATTGCAAAGTATACTTTAGTAGCAAAGTATACTTTGAGGGAGAAATTTTAAATTTTTTGAAAAATTTATTAATTTTTATTATACTGAATTTATTACATTATCACAGCCATTTAATGGCTGTGATAATGTAATAAATTCAGTATAATAATTCTGCATACTTTTAATCATGAAATATATGCATTTGTTAGTTCTATATGAAATAATGCATTTCAGGAAAAATAAATGATTACTCCCTCAAAGTATACTTTGCTAGTAAAGTATACTTTGCAATGTTGGTGAAATCGGCTACTGGACTGGCAATATGAGCCATTCGCCACATTTCTGCAGTCATAGTCCTAGTATCCTCTAGACCGGCAATGCTCCAGATAATGTGCGTATTTGCTTAAATACCCAATTAAAATTGCCAAAAACCCAATTGAAATCAGAAATAGTGAGTATCAAAAAGCAATGAAAAATTTCTGGTATCTTTATCATGGTACAAAAAACAATAAACAGACCACAAATATAGCATATAGCATGAAAAGACATCTTGGTATTTCATTAGAATTAGACAATTCTATTGAAATTCCAAGACATTTAGAAGCAACCTATTCAATAATTGCAGTCTGCTGATGTCTAAACAGTAGTGTGATTTTATTTTACCCAATTAAAATGTTGAAATACCCAATTGCTTCGGAAATGATTGAGTGACAATACTCAATTACAAATTCCTTATCTGGAGCCCTGGACCTGTACAATGTATAATGTAGCCCATCTCCATTCCCAGACGTACTATGGACTGGACATCAACAGTGTGAAGAACTCGCTGGACAGGAAGGCCATCCGTACCATGGTGCGGACTTACGGACAGACGCCCAAGCAGCTGTTCATGATAGCACATCCACACAAGCATGAGGCGAAATACGACCAGTCCAAACTGCCACCTGTAGAGTCACTCGTTATGGTAAATAATGAAAAGGCCCTCAAACCTGTGTATCGAGTCTGGGAATTGGAAGTAGAAAATGTGGCCTTTGTAGTATCAGTTACATAGTCAGAGCTGCAGATAAGGTGCGTATTGGCGTATTTTATGCGCTTATTTTAGCTGAATACGCATTGATTATCAACAGTGGGAGTACAAAATGCTCACAGCAATGTGAAAATATGCATTGATTTTCCAATTGAGTAACAAAAATACTGTCATATAAATTAAAATTTACTGGCTGAGCTGTTTGCTGTTTAAGTGAATTTTCAAATTAATTTTTTATCATTTGTTCCCTATTTAATACGGAAGAAAATCAATAATACATTTATTAAAGTAAAATACGCATTTAATTTGATATATGGGGGTATAATACTCTTTAGATACAAAACTTATCTACAGCTCTGCATAGTAATTGTCATGGCTGCTATTGCCAGGTGGCTGATCTTTTCTCATTTCTAAAGAAGAAATGTTGCGATGCCCAGTCTTTGTTTGCGGTATTTTTATGCCACCGGTCTCGAAGAGCCGGGTGGCATATTGTTTTTTTATGCCACCGGTCTCGAAGAGATATATTGTATATTGTTTTTGGACCGTCCGTCTGTCCGTCTGTCCGTCCGTCCGTCCGTCTGTCCGTCTGTCGGTGCGTCACACTTTTCGGTTAACCACTTTGTCACAGTTTCTCAAACTGGCCATAGCATCTACATAAGTTGCTTAATCGCTTCAATACTTCAACACTTCATTCATTGGTATGTGTGCCACACCTGCCTTTTCATAATTTATATGACCTTCGCCTTTTCACCTTCACCAGGTTACTTAAATGACTTAACAATTTTGGTTAACCAGTTCGTCACAGTTTCTCAAACTGGCCATATCATCTACATAAGTTGCTTAATCGCTTCAATACTTCAACACTTCATTCATTGGTATGTGTGCCACACCTGCCTTTTCATAATTTATATGACCTTCGCCTTTTCACCTTCACCAGGTTACTTAAATGACTTGACAATTTTGGTTAACCAGTTAGTCACAGTTTCTCAAACTGGCCATATCATCTACATAAGTTGCTTAATCGCTTCAATACTTCAACACTTCATTCATTGGTATGTGTGCCACACCTGCCTTTTCATAATTGTATCCCCGGACTCCGTCGGGGGATACTATGGATTTGACAGCGCGCTGCGTCCGCGTCCGCCGCAGACACTTCTTGTCCGGAGCATAACTCGAACACCCTTTGGAATATTTTCATGAAACTTCACACATGCATAGACCACGACCCGAAGGTGTGTCGCGCGCAAGAATGACAACTCTTGCATAGCTAATTTTTTTGTTATCTCCCTTTTTTGTTTCTCGCACTGATTTCGTGTCCGGAGCATAACTCCACCACCCTTTGGAATATTTTCATGAAACTTTACACATGCATAGACCACGACCCGAAGGTGTGTCGCGCACAAGAATGACAACTCTTGCATAGCTAATTTTTTAGTTATCTCCCTTTTTTGTTTTGCGCACTGATTGACCATAACTCGACCACCCTTTGGAATATTTTTATGAAACTTAACACATTCAATTAGACCACGAACCGAAGGTGTGTCGTGCACAAGAATGACAACTCTTGCATAGCTAATTTTTTAGTTATCTCCCTTTTTTGTTTTCGCTCACTGATTTCCTGTCCGGAGCATAACTCGACCACCCTTTGGAATATTTTCATGAAACTTCACACATGCATAGACCACGACCCGGAGGTGTGTCGCGCACAAGAATGACAACTCTTGCGTAGCTAATTTTTTGAGTTATCTCCCTTTTTTGTTTTGCGCACTCTACAAACTGGACAATAATGCATGAAGACCTGTTTTCTCGTCTGCTCTGTACACCTTTTCTCGTGTGCTCTGTACACCTTACCTGTAGAGAGAACAAAAGAAACTGGGAGAACCATGTGCTAAGCATGGGCTAGCATGTGCAGATGTCCAGTGCTTGACCACTGCTGACCAGGTAATTTATACAGGTAAATCACTACATTGGGTACTGTGTTGAAAATATATTGTGGCATTATGTGGACCTGTGCAGATTTTTGTAGATAAATATAGGACTATTAAAAAAAAATCTGGTCTCCAATAGCAAGCATTATTATTTTTAAACTTTTTTTTTTCCTTTTTTTTTTTTTTTTTTTTTTTACATTTTTGTTTTTTTTTCTTTTTTCTTTTTTTTTTCTTTTTTTTATTTTTTCTTTTTTTTTTTCATTTTTTTTTTTCATTTTTTTTTTTTTTTTTTTTTCATTTTTTTTTTTCAAATTATTTTTCAATTTTTGTCTAGTAGCATAAGGTCGTAAGTGCTTTATACAGACTATTCACCTGTGCATGTGCTAGCATGTGCAACTGACCACTGACCACTTACAGGTAATTTATACAGGTAAATGATTATATTACATTTCCGTAAACTGTGTTGAAAATATTGTGGCATTATGTGGACCTGTGCAGATATATGTAGATAAATATAGGACTATTAAAAAAAAATTCTGTGCTCCAGTAGCAAGCATTATTATTTTTAAAAAAAAATTTCCATTTTTTTTTTTTTTTTTTCAAATTATTTTTCAATTTTTGTCTAGTAGCATAAGGTGGTAAGTGCTATATACAGACTATTCACCTGTGCATGTGCTAGCATGTGCAACTGACCACTGACAACTTACAGGTAATTTATACAGGTAAATGATTATATTACATTTCCGTAAACTGTGTTGAAAATATTGTGGGAATATGTGGACCTGTGTATATATGATATGTAGATAAATATAGGACTATTAAAAAACATTCTGGGCTCCAGTAGGGAGCATTATTCTTTTTCTTTTTTTTAATTTAATTTTTTTTTCCATTTTTAGCCAGGTTTTTTGAAAAAAAATCCAGGCTATTGGATTGGCGAAAGCCGGGCGGGCGGGCGGTGGGCGGCGTCCACAATCAATGTTAAGTTTTCGTGTTTGAGTCCATTTCTTTGTTACTGTACCACCTAGGACCACCAAACTTTCACAGCTTCATAATCAAGGGGTGCCCACCACATATCACTATCCAACATGTTACTTTTTTTTTTAAATTGACCCATTTTTTCCGCGCAATCGACATAGCCATTTTCAATGTTAAGTTTTCGTGTTTACAATGTTAAGTTTTCGTGTTTAAGTCCATTTCTTTGGTACTGTACCACCTAGGACCACCAAACTTTCATAGCTTCATAATCAAGGGGTGCCCACCACATATCACTATCCAATATGTTTCTTTTTTTTTAACTTGTCCCATTTTTTCCGCGCAGTCGACTTAGCCATTTTCAATGTTAAGTTTTTGCGTTTACAATGTTACGTTTTCGTGTTTAAGTCCATTTCTTTGGTACTGTACCACCTAGGACCACCAAACTTTCACAGCTTCATAACCAAGGGGTGCCTACCACATACAACTATCCAACATGTGACCATTTTTTTACCTTCACCTATTATTTCTACGTAATTTTCAACGTTAACTTTTTAACGTACGTCTGGTTAAATTTTTTGCTTAAAACTTTTTCGTTATACTATATCTCTGCAACTGCTTCGCCCATTACCTTGAAACTTCACATGGGTCATCATCCATATTTTCATTCTAACCCCCAACCGTACGGCCCCTGTGCCCAATGTCAAGGTCAAATTACTTTGATTTTTTTTGTTAAAGTTTTTTCGTGTACTATATCTCTGCAACTGCTTCACCCATTACCTTGATACTTCACATGGGTGTTTATCATCATAATACATTGTCGCACCCGCTTGCGGAAAGCGTGATATCGTCGGCATTTTGGCATACGTACGTACGTACGTACGTCCGTCCGTCCGTCCGTCCGTCCGTCCGTGTGTCCGGTTAAAGTTTTTTCGCTAAAGTTTTTCCATCTACTATATCTATTTTTTTAGTGTCCATGCCTCGCCCCAAGGCGCGACATGCAGGCCACGGCCATCTAGTCTACAAAAAGTGGGTATAATTATGTTATCCAAGTGTCTATGCTTGGAAAAAACCTGGCCTTCGTGGCTTTGCCTCGTTTCTTGTTTATTTTACATTCTTTTTCAATTTTTTAACTGACCACTAACTTATTACAGGTAATTTATACAGCTAAATTATTACATTTCCGTAAACTGTGTTGACAATATTGTGGCAGTATGTGGACCTGTGCAGATATATGCAGATAAATATAGGACTATTAACAAAAATTCTGGGCTCCAGTAGCGAGCATTATTTAAAAAAAAAAATTTTGTATATTACATTTCCGTAAACTGTGTTGAAAATATTGTGGCATTATGTGGACCTGTGCAGATATATGTAGATAAATATAGGACTATTAAAAAAAAATTCTGGGCTCCAGTAGCAAGTATTATTATTTTTTATTTTTCAACTTTTTTTTAAATTTTTTTTTTTTACATTCTTTTTAAAAAATTTAACTGACCACTAACTTATTACAGGTAATTTATACAGCTAAATTATTACATTTACCTAAACTGTGTTGACAATATTGTGGCAGTATGTGGACCTGTGCAGATATATGTAGATAAATATAGGACTATTAAAAAAAATTCTCGGCTCCAGTAGCGAGCATTATTTTTTTTATTTACATTTCTATATTACATTTCCGTCAACTGTGTTGAAAATATTGTGGCATTATGTGCACCTGTGCAGATATATGTACATAAATATAGGACTATTAACAAATAATTCTGCACTCCAGTAGCTTCACACATGCATAGACCCTAAAGGTGTGTCGCGCAAGATTGACAACTCTTGCATCACTAATTGTTTAGTTATCTCCCTTTGTCCGTCACCGATTTTGTCTCCGGAGCATAACTCGATCACCCTTTTTTCAAACTACTTGTGTATCTGGGGAGGGGGATACACATGCGCTTGTCGACAAGCGTCCATTTCTAGTTTATATGACCTTCGCCTTTTCACCTTCACCAGGTTACCTTAAATGACTTAACCACTTTGTCACAGTTTCTCAAATATGCTGCAGGTGGCATCCGCGTTCGACAGACGCATTTCTTGTTTGTACATTTTTTGATATCTGTTACCATTTTGTAGTCATGAGAGGGTTTGCAAGCCATATTAAATAGGCTAAATTAAAATTGTTAGGTCCAATTATCTCATCCTGACCATATGTAATTGTAGAACCTGAAGGGGCTAAAGTGGAGGCGGTGTTAGACATAGAACTCTGTGTACACGCTTCGTTTTTTCTAGAATCATAATGCCTGATCTGGCAGAAATAAAACACGGGGTCCAATTATCTCATTGTGACCGTGTATAATTGTAGAGCGCAAAAGACCTGGGGGCCGTTTCACTAAACTTTGTACGACTAAAATGTTCGTAAGTGCAAATTTAGGATCGTCTGGAAATTCAATCGTTGGATTTACATTTATTGAGCATATGCTCAATAAATGTAAATCCAACGATTGTTTACAAGAAAACTTAATGTGAAATTTACATATACAAAGTTTAGTGAAACGCCCCCCTAAAGTGGGGTAGCTGCCTGCCTGGTTGAAAATGAAGGGTCTGTGGAAGAAGGTGACTTACTCCATAAGGGAGTTAGCCCCCTTTTTACACTGACCCTTTCAATTATCTCATCCTGACCGTGTACAATTGTAGAGTGTGAAGGGGCTGAAGTGGGGGCGGTACCTGGGATCACCGGCGTGCCCACCCCCGGAGTCCATGTGGGAGTATGTGTACCCCACCCAGGTAGCCACCCTGGTTGCCTTGCCGACGGGCTACGTGTTTGGGGTGGCCGCCCACAGCTGTCTCCTCGTACAGTACAGCCAGGATAAGGAGAAAGGTATACCCGGCAATGTGGGACTTTTCCTGCCTTATTGTGTATGGAAATTTTACGGGATTGTTTCCGCAGAATTGTGATATCTTTGTATATGACTTGGGAAGTTGACGGAAATTTCAGAGCTCACGCAGAATTCAGTTTTATGTGTGCTCGTCAAATTCTGTCATTTACACAAATTATCATATTTTTTAGGAATTAATATCAATGAAATGGTGAGATGTAATATACAGTGGATCCTCTCTAAACCTGACACCAAGAAACATATGTGATATTGTTCTTGCGTTTCTTGGCCATTTATCTCTGACAGGTGATAATGTCTATTCATGATCGCATAGCACACACTTATGGCTCAGAGTTATCAAATGCCTGATTTACAGTGAAATCTCTTTAAGCCGGACACCCTGGGGACCTCCCAGGGTGTCCGGTTTAGAGAGGTTTCACTGTATCAGAAAATTTCACTCACTGGCCGATGTGATTAACATGGGGGCAATAATCTTTATCCAATTTGTCTGGAGTTACGACCATTTCTGAGGCCAACGTCCCACATTTCGTTTTCAATTGTTGTTAGCTGAACATTCTTCTGTCTTGACTAAATGCATGTATGCTGTAAATCTATTAATAGTCGAGCTATGCTGTTTTCGATCAACCCTTGTAATACAATAACTCCCATCTTTCATTGTTTTATGGAAAAACGACATACCCCTAACATACTTCTACTTACTGCCCATTGCAGCCTTGCTGACGGACACGCGGATAGTCTGGGCAGCCATTGTTCTGTGGGGGCAGGCGGACGGCATCATCCGCATAATTAATGACACGAACAGGCCCGCCGTCAACTTCATACAGGGGAACCAGTACATTAAGGTACTCTCCACTATTTAGTGATGGTGATTCCTTGGGTTAATTCACCCCACCCTAAGTAATATTTTACATGTGTCGTAGACTTTTCAGACTAAAACTGAATAGTAGATTTTGTTTTTTATTCCGAAGCTAAGGTATTCACTGTATTAGTCTCCTGAATAATATTTTTGTTTGTTAAAAAAATACTGGATATTAACCCTTTCAACACCACAGACCTCTATAGAGACAATGTTTGCAAACAGTGCAGATCCAGATGAGCCGGCTCGTAACGAGCCGTCTCATCAGGATCTCCACTGTTTGTTAATAATTTTAAACGTCGTACAGATTACCCTTTTAGAAGAATGGGATCATTTGAATGAACAAAATTAATGAAATAGCGTGAAACATTGGCATGGAACATCCTATTAAGTTACTTGGTGTTGAAAGGGTTAATACTGTTAACCCTTTGAACCCGAAAGCCCGCTATATGCAAACAGTGCAGATCCAGATGAGCCGGCTCGTAACGAGCCGTCTCATCATGATCTGCACTGTTTGAAAGTAATTTTCATATTTTTGAGAACAAAAAATATCACCTTTTTAGCTCGACTATTCGAAGAATAAGTAGAGCTTATGTTGTCACCCCGTCGGTGTCGGCGTCGGCGTCGGCGTCACCGTCACGCCTTGGTTAAGGTTTTTAGTCAAGTTTGTATATGGAATACTCTTGGCTACTGGCTACCCACCATACTTGGACAACTTCATCTCCTAGTATGTACATCAATAACCCCTGATCTATATTTGACCTTGACCTACATTTCCTCTTGAATTACTTGGTTAATTCCCCTTGGTTAAGGTTTTTAGTCAACCTTGGTTAAGGTTTTTAGTCAAGCTTGTATATGCAATACTACTGGCCCTACACCCACCATACTTGGACAACTTCATCTCCTAGTGATGCACATCAATAACCCCTCATCTATATTTGACCTTGACCTACATTTACTTAATTCCCCTTGGTTAAGGTTTTTAGTCAACGTTGGTTAAGGTTTTTTTTCAAGCTTGTACATTGAATACTATTGTGCATCCAGACACCATACTTCGACAACCTTTTCTCATAGGTATGTACATCAATAACCCCTGCTCTATATTTGACCTTGACCTACATTTCCTCTTCAATTACTTACTTAATTCCTTTTGGTTAAGGTTTTTAGTCAACCTTCTATATGGAATACTACTGGCCCTACACCCACCATACTTGGACAACTTCATCTCCTAGTGATGTACATCAACAACCCTGATCTATATTTGACCTTGACCTACATTACTTCATCTCCTAGTGATGTACATCAACAACCCTGATCTATATTTGACCTTGACCTACATTTCCTCTTGAATTACTTACTTAATTCCCCTTGGTTAACGTTTTTAGTCAAGCTTGTAGATGGAATACTCCTGGCCCTACACCAACCATACTTGGACAACTTCATCTCCTAGTGATGTACATCAACAACCCCTGACCTATATTTGACCTTGACCTACATTTAATCATGAATTACTTACTTAATTCCCCTTGGTTAAGGTTTTTACTCGACCTTGGTTAAGCTTTTTACTCAAGCTTGTACATGGAATACTATTGTGCATACAGACACCATACTTGGACAACCTTTTCTCACAGTGATGTACATCAATAACCCCTGATCTATATTTGACCTTGACCTACATTTCCTCTTGAATTATTTACTTAATTCTCTTTGGTTAAGGTTTTTAGTCAAGCTTGTAGATGGAATACTCCTGGCCCTACACCAACCATACTTGGACAACTTCATCTCCTAGTGATGTACATCAACAACCCCTGACCTATATTTGACCTTGACCTACATTTAATCATGAATTACTTACTTAATTCCCCTTGGTTAAGGTTTTTACTCGACCTTGGTTAAGCTTTTTTACTCAAGCTTGTACATGGAATACTATTGTGCATACAGACACCATACTTGGACAACCTTTTCTCACAGTGATGTACATCAATAACCCCTGATCTATATTTGACCTTGACCTACATTTCCTCTTGAATTATTTACTTAATTCTCTTTGGTTAAGGTTTTTAGTCAAGCTTGTAGATGGAATACTCATGGCCCTACACCAACCATACTTGGACAACTTCATCTCCTAGTGATGTACATCAACAACCCATGACCTATATTTGACCTTGACCTACATTTAACCTTAAATTACTTACTTAATTCCCCTTGGTTAAGGTTTTTACTCAACCTTGGTTAAGGTTTTTAGTCAAGCTTGTAGATGGAATACTATTGTGCATACAGACACCATACTTGGATAACTTTTTCTCATAGGGATGTACATCAATAACCCCTGACCTTTATTTTACCTTCACCTACATTTAACCTTGAATTACTTGCTTAATATTTATAGTCAAGCTTGTATATGGAATACTTCTGGGCCTACATCAACCATACTTGGACAACTTCATCTCCTAGTGATGTACATCAATAATCCCTGACCTATATTTGACCTTGACCTACTTTTATCCTTGGATTACTTAGTTATCTCCCCTTGGTTACGGTTTTTACTCAAGCTTGTATATGGAATACTCCTGAGCCTACAGCAACCATACTTGGAAAACTTTATCTCCTAGTGATGTACATCAATAACCCCTGACCTATATCTGACATTGACCTACATTTAACCTTGAATTACTTACTTAATTTCCCTTGGTTAATGTTTTTAGTCAACCTTGGTTAAGGTTTTTATGCAGGCCGCAGCCACCTTCTTTGTCAAGCTATGTGTACATCGACAACCCTCGTAGTCAAGCTATGCTGTTGTCCTACAGCTCTTGTTATAAATGGGAATAGTCTGAAACATTGGCATGGAACATCCTATTAAGTTACTTGGTGTTGAAAGGGTTAAGCATCAAATTCAAGTAACTGGGTGAAGTTGTATGGTCATTAGCTAAGCGCCTTGTCTCATTGTATGTCGTTTCACTAAACTTTGTATGACTAAAATGTTCATAAGTGCAAAATTATGATAGTCTGTAAATTTCACATTAACAATGGATTTATATTTATTGAGCATAGGCTGTAAATCCATCAATTGCAATTTCCAGACGATCCTAAATTTGCACTTATGAACATTTTAGACGTGCAAAGTTTAGTGAAACGGGCCCCTGATGCCCCTCGCCACACGATTTCTTATCAGTCTTCCAGAGTATGCTAGCTGCTATATAGCTGTATTGTCACAAATGGAACAAGTCAATCTCATCCTGTGTCGTTGATGTCTTTCTTCTTCAGATCACCTGCTGTGTGTCTGTGCCGGACTGCCGTCATTTGTTTGTGGGGGACATGTCGGGAATCATCACGATTTACAACACGAAACACAACACAGCTAAGGTAGGTAACCATGGTGAGAAACACATTCCACGTTGCCATCAAGGCGCTTAATACTATAAATTGATTAACCTAATTTTATGCAAAATGTTTAATCTTGATTTTAGCAAATACTTCATATCCACACACACCACAAAGACAATATGTCTCCTTTTCTGGTCACAAATTGAAATGCCTATACCTACCTGTAGTGGACAAATTCATTGTCTTAGATGGGTCTTCCTCTTAACTTATCTCAATGTGAATCACTCGCCAATACTGATTTCAAAATCAGCAATAGAAATAACAGCGACGAAGGTTGACAAATACTTCAGAGCAACCCGCATGTGCTCTGAAGTATTTATCAACCTTCACTTCATTTACAGAAATCAATATCAGCAAAACACAGTAATTTGCTGTTTATTTGTGGCTGTGACTGGAAAACTGGGATTTATGGGATTTGTGACCAGTGTAGCTCCAGATCAAATATCACGCTCTCGTAGCCTGATAATGATCCATTTTCCTTGTTGGAAGCATGACTGGTGTTTCATTGATGGAATGGCGAACAGTGCAGATCCTGATCAGAATGTTCGGATACACAGGCTGATCTGGATCTACACTGGTCACAAAACCCATAAACCCCATTTCTCCAGTCACAGCCACAATTAAACAGCAAATTACTGTGTTTTGCTGATATTGATTTCTGTAAATGAAGTGAAGGTTGATAAATACTTCAGAGCACATGCGGAATTTTCCGCATGTGCTCTGAAGTATTTGTCAACCTTCGTCGCAGCCAGAATTTTGTTAACACTACATGTATTTGCATGAAATGCTATTTTATTCGGACAATGCTACATAAAATGCTATTTTATTATCAACGACAGTAAATAAACCACTTGTTTGTCCTGTCTCACCTGCTACAGGAGAGTCACTTACAGACGTTTGGCCATAAAAAGTGTCTGTACGGACACACAGGTGCCGTGACCGCCCTCGTTGTGTGTAAGCCATACAGCATCATCGTGAGTGCCAGCGATGACCAGACACTCATTATCTGGGACCTCAACAGGTATGATCCCCTGATTGTTGTGCTCAAGGTGCATGATCACGTGGTTAGAACAACAACAACAATGAATGAAGTGTTGAAAGCGCGCCCACTCTAAATTAAGTATTATTTGATAGTTTCCTTGATATGCAACAGATTTTTATGAAATATGGCGCAGCAAACACGTCTTCATGAGCTGCATTTGGTGGTTTTGGGACGTCGGCACATACTTATTTTGTTTTGCGAAGAATCGATTTCCGTGTCCGTATTACAGTAAACACGGAAATCGATTCTTTGCAAAAACGACAGAAGTTTGGGCCAAAGTACTGAGACCACCAAATGCAGCTTTATAACAAGACGCATTTGATGCACCATATCTCATAAAAATCTGTTACATAATAAGGCCAATATAAAAGAATACGTACCTTGAATCGAAGGCGTTTCTAGAAGTTTCAGTAATTGTTGCTGTTGTTGTAACCACGTGATGATACACCTTGGTGCTGCTGGATGATGAATGAGGCCTTATAATGATGTTAGCCGCCATTGCAGATTCAGATATTTGTGGCCGTGACTGGAGAAATGGGAGACAACAAGAGACATTTGTGATGGGAGAAATGTGGTTTGGGGTTTTGCGACCAGTGTAGATCCAGATCAGCCTGTGCATTCGCACAGTCTGATCAGGATCTGCACTGTTCGCCATTCCATCAATGCAACGCCTGTCAGGCTTCTAACAAGCAATATAGATTGTTATCAGGATACAGGAGTGTGCTATTTCATCAGCAGCTACGTTGGTCACAAATCTCATAAGCCCCATTTCTCCAGTCACAGCTACATTTTAGCAAATTCATGCAGTCAGTATAATGATCTTTACTGCTGGTAAAACATCTACTACTGCGACAGAATGGCAATATTGTAGCTGGAATTCTGATTACCTTTCTCAAATTCTGGAGATTGTTATGCACCCTGGATGACTGTAAGAGGGCATTATAATTTGTACTTTTCTCCAGCTGTCTATCTGTCAGTCTGCCCATCCATCGCAGCGGTCTGGTCGTACAATTTCAGCCCATCCTCTTCATACCTCAACCAGCAAATTGTATGTATTAACACAATTGTTTGCTCTGCATCCATTTCATCTGGAGTTATGCTGGTGTTGCTATTCTCATAACCCTATAGGAGGCCTCAAATTATAGGTTACCATACCTGCAAAGATGCTCCTATATTTGGCGCACACTGTTAGAGCCTGAATAAATGCAACATTTAACAAAATATGGAAATATAAACCAGGCTGTAAACCAGGCTGACAACCTTCGGCCTGCTTCTTTACCGGGTTTGATAGGTGTTCGAGCCAATTCCCACCCTTAAATACAAGCCAAATCGAATTTATATCAAAATCCCATTCTGTTCTTGACCAGTAGTGCCAATTTCATCAGAATTGAAAAGTTTACTTATCTAGCAAAGTATATTTTGAGGGAGTAATCATTTATTTTCCCCGAAATGCATTATGTCATATAAAACTAACGACTGCATATATTTTATGCTTAAGTATGCAGAATCATTATAATGAATTTATTACATTATCTAGATAATCTAATAAATTCAGTATAATAAAAATTAGTAAATTTATCCTTAAATTGAAAATTTCTCCCTCAAAGTATACTTTGCTAGATAAGCATACTTTGCCATGTTGATGAAATATGCTACAGATAGCTACTGATAGTCGTCCTATGACTTCATACTAGATATACATGTACAAGATCACCATCAGTGGGGGCATCTGTGCATTTATTGTTAGCTCATGGACATCCATTTTAAATGCTTTCCACAAACTGGTACAGTGAAACCTCTCTAAACCGGACACCCTGGGGAGGTCCCCAGGGTGTCCGGTTTAGAGAGGTTTCACTGTAAATCTTGCATTTGATCATTCTGAGCCGTAGCTGTGTGCTATGCGATCATGAACAGACAGTATCCCCCGAGATAAATCACCAAGAAACTCATCAAAAATAAGATCATGTTTTCTTGTGTTCGGTTTAGAGATGATCCACTGTAATTGTTTTGCAGGTCTTCATTTGAAATATCGAGGCAGCCTAGACAATTCAGTGTGATGTCACGGCATATTTTATCTAAATTATGTACCTTTTTCCCCCAAGTAAGAGATCCAGATTTAACCCTTTGAACCCGAAAGCCTGCTATAATGGTTTTTGTAAACAGTGCAGATCCAGATGAGCCGGCTCGTAGCGAACCGTCTAATCAGGATCTGCACTTTTTGAAAGTAATTTTCATATTTTTGAGAACAAAAAATACCCCCATTTCAGAAATGGTCTAGTCTGAAAACCATTTTGTGACAGTTGGATTGGTTGCAAAATCAACCTATCAAAATTAATTCCAGTTACTTTGGGGTGAAAGGGTTACAAGTTATTTTGATTGTCTTGTTATATTGTAGACATGCGTATGTGAGAAGTATTACGTGCCACAGCGCGGGGGTGAAGACGGTGGCCATCAGTGATACACTCGGTGACATAGCCAGCGTGAGCCACCAGGGTATGTGTGTACACGGGCCTCCAGTGCCACCTTGGGATATGTCTGATCATTGTAGATTATGTCAACATGCAGAGCTCCAGATAAGGTGTGTATTTTACGCACTTATTTTAGCAGAATACGCATTGATTATCAAAAGTGGGAGTACAAAAATACTCACAGCAGTATGAAAATACTCATTGATTGAAAATTGAGTAGTGAAAATACTGTAATAAAGTTGAAAATCACTTAGTTCAGCTGTGTTTGCTTTTTGCAGCTCACATAAGTGCAATTTTAAATTTGTTTTATTTTTTGTTATATTTTGTTTCCCTATTTAATATTAAGGAAGAAAATCAATAATACGCATTGAATTTGAAATCTGTGGGTTTCACATTCTTTAGATACAAAACTTATCTGGAGGAGCTCTGAACGTATTTACTAAAAATATTGATCCACATTGTTATTCATTGCATACTCAATGATTGATTGACCGAATGGTGACTTCATCTATAAAACTTAATAACCCAAATTAGGCTGTTTTTCCGAGACTGAGAATAGCTTAGCATTAACCAATAACACTTGCGGATTTCGAGCATGGGACTGGATATACAGTCAAACCTCTCTAAACCGGACACCCTGGGGAGGTCCCCAGGGTGTCCGGTTTAGAGAGGTTTCACTGTAAATCTGGCATTTGATAATTCTGAGCCATACGTATGTGCTATGCGAGCATGAACACACGTTATCACCTGAGATAAATGACCAAGAAACTCGTCAACAGTAAGGTGACATATGTGTTCTTGGTGTCCGGTTTAGAGAGGTTCCACTGTACATGTTTAGAACATTTTAAAAGAACAGTCCCCGACTGCATGCATATGTGAATTTTAGGCTGGCAAATGGAGCGTTATTACATGCGCGAAACTAGCAGAATTTCATGTTTTACATTAATATTATAGAATTTTGAAAAAGATTTCTATCAATGACTTTAGGTATGTGTAAGTGACCGAATGACATGCAATGCAGGCCCAAACCACACTATTCAGATACACTGGGTCATCTGGTCACAACTGAGACACACCATGTGATTTTGTACCTTCGGCCATCTGCGTAATTTCATTTGAAATTTGGCAAAATATTTTGGCGATAATTTTCCGACAATATCACAGTTTCTGTAAATAATATTCATGAAAAATCGCACATCGTCTGAGATACAAAATACATGACTTGTCTCATAATAACACATTACATTCAAAATATGCCTTTACAGGTGTGAACTTTATTCAATATTTTATTTGTATTTTTGTTATTTCTCAATGAAAGTATATGTTGTGACCACTCATTTGAACCGTCTCGACGAGACGGTTCAAATGGTGGTCACTACATATATTTCCGAGCTGATATAAATAAAATATTAAGGATTTTCCACACAAAAATGACATATCCTCAACACGAAATGGGTGAATGTATTATACTATTTCAGGCCTGGGCAGTGAACTGTATCTGCACACAGTAAATGCAGAACGGGTTGCCATGGTAACGTGCGAGGACACGATCACATGCCTGGCCTACTCCGCGGCCCCAGAAGGCGTCTCCATCAATGTCATAGCTGGGGGACTGAGTTCTGGCATCATTAGGTGAGCTGGCCATTGTAGCTGCGGCCTTGTAGCCCTGCATACTTTACATCTGCAGTAGAGCTCCAGATAAATTTTGTGTCTAAAGAGAATTATACGTCCATATTTAAAATTCAATGTGTATTTTACTTTTAAAAGTGTATTATTGATTTTCTTCTGTATTAAATATGGAACAAATGATAACAAATAAAACAAACTTAAAAATTCACTTATTATACCCCCACAAACAAAGTTTGTTGGGGGTATATAGGAGTCCGCTTGTCTGTCGGTTGGTCTGTCGGTCGGTCTGTCGGTCGGTCTGTCGGTCGGTCTGTCGGTCTGTTGGAAATTCCCTTCCGCTCTATATCTTCTACACCGATGCATGGATTATCAAATGGCTTGGCACAAATGTTTCTCATGATGAGAAGGTGTGTCGCGATCAATAACCACGCACCTACGTCCAAGGTCAAGGTCACAGTTGAATGTCAAAGGTCAAACCTATCGAAATTCCCTTCCGCTCTATATCTTCTACACCGAAGCATGGATTATCAAATGGCTTGGCACAAATGTTTCTCATGATGAGAAGGTGTGTCGCGATCAATAACCACGCACCTACGTCCAAGGTCAAGGTCACAGTTGAAGGTCAAACCTATCGAAATTCCCTTCCGCTCTATATCTTCTACACCGATGCATGGATTATCAATGGCTTGGCACAAATGTTTCTCATGATGAGAAGGTGTGTCGCGATCAATAACCACGCACCTACGTCCAAGGTCAAGGTGACAGTTGAAGGTCAAAGGTCAAACCTATTGAAATTCCCTTCCGCTCTATATCTTCTACTCCGATGCATGGATTATCAAATGCCTTGGCACAAATGTTTCTCAGATGAGAAGGTGTGTCGCGATCAATAACCACGCACCTACGTCCAAGGTCAAGGTCACAGTTGAAGGTCAAAGATCAAACCTATTGAAATTCCCTTCCGCTCTATATCTTCTACACCGATGCATGGATTATCAAATGGCTTGGCACAAATGTTTCTCATGATGAGAAGGTGTGTCGCGATCAATAACCACGCACCTACGTCCAAGGTCAAGGTCACAGTTGAAGGTCAAAGGTCAAACCTATTGAAATTCCCTTCCGCTCTATATCTTCTACTCCGAGGCATGGATTATCAAATGCCTTGGCACAAATATTTCTCAGGATGAGAAGGTGTGTCACGATCAATAACCACGCACCTACGTCCAAGGTCAAGGTCACAGTTGAAGGTCAAAGGTCAAACCTATTGAAATTCCCTTCCGCTCTATATCTTCTACACCGATGCATGGATTATCACACTATGCCCAGGGTCAAGGTCACAGACTTGATGCGTTTGAAACCTTAACGCTCGGCTAAATGGCTTATAATAAAAAATGCCTCATTTTCTTTGGCTGCCAGTGGGGGTATTCGTGTGCCGACAGGCCACATTTCTAGTTTGAGCTGCAAAAAGCAAACACTGTTTGCTTTGTGCAGCTCAACTAAGTAAATTTTCAAATTTATTACAGTATTTCCACTACTCAATTTGAAAATCAATGCGTATTTTCACATTTCTGTGAGTATTTTGTACTCCTACTTTTGATAATCAATGCGCTTTCTCCTAGGATCTGCACTGTTTGCCATATTCCTTCATTGAAAAATGTGTCCTGCTTCTTACAAGCAATTTAGTTGTTATCAGGCTACAGGAGTGTGCTATTTGATCAGGAGCTACACTGGTCACAAATCCCATAAGCTCCATTTCTCCAGACACAGCTATATATCATGGTCAATGCCTGATGCATCATTTTGTTGCCTAATATATACAAGGTACATGATCACGTGGTTACAACAACAACAACAATGACTGAAAGTGTTGAAAACTCGCCCACTCCAAGGTAAGTATTATTTGATATTTTCCTTTAATAATATGCAACGGATTTTGATAACATATGGCGCAGCAAACGTGTCTTCATCAGCTGCATGTGGTGGACCCGGGAGTTTGGCACAGACTTATGTCATTTTTGCGAAGAATCGATTTCCGTAGACACGGAAATCGATTCTTCGCAAAAACGACAGAAGTACAAAGTACAGAGACCACCAAATGCAGCTTAACAAGACACGTTTGATGCGCCATATTTCATCAAAATCTGTTACATAATAAGGACAAAATAAAAGAATACGTACTTTGAATCGGAGGGCTTCTGGAAGTTTCAGTACTTGTTGTTGTTGTAGTAACGACGCGATCATACACCTTGATAAGATAAACCATGTGATTTTGTACCTAATAAAATGAAATATTGTCAACTTACAATTTATTTACAAAATAGGCTCATGTTAAAATTGCACATCTTCCTAGGTACAAAATCACATGGTTTGCCTCATCTGCTCATATGCTCATATGATCTCTGTGTGTCCCTGTAGGATGTGGAACAGCTGGGACCTGACCCATGTTCGTGACCTCTTTCACAACAACCTTCTGGCCACGCCCGTCGTCAGTCTGACTTTCACCCAGGACTCGCAGCGCCTGTACACCGCCAGCGCGGATGGCCGCGTCATGTTGTGGGACTACGCCGGACAGCCGAAGCCACGGCAGTCCAAGTTTAAACCATTCCTCTACCCCTCCTAGACTGGGACCCATTGTGGACATGTGGTACCACGCCGGACAATCCAAGCCACAAAGTTCAAACTATTCTTCTACACCTCCTAGACCAGTGGTTGGAATATTGAAGTTATTCCAATATGATCTGTGCTAGGCCATGGGACAGTTGCAGCCACGGCAGTCCAAGTTTAAACCATTCCTCTACCCCTCCTAGACTGGGACCCATTGTGGACATGTGGTACCACGCCGGACAATCCAAGCCACAAAGTTCAAACTATTCTTCTACACCTCCTAGACCAGTGGTTGGAATATTGAAGTTATTCCAATATGATCTGTGCTAGACCATGGGACAGTTGCAGCCACGGCAGTCCAAGTTCAAACCATTTCTTTACCCCTCCTAGACTGGGACTACGCCTTATATCTTGCCTTATTTCTCAATATAAAACATGGTTTGACAGAACTTCGTATTGTTTGACTACCAGCACAGAAAAATCCATAGCAATCTACATTCAAACCATTCCTCATAATTTGAACCAGTTCTGTGAATATACTGGACTATCCAAGTGTAAAGCAGGAAAAACGAACAAGTCAAAAACATTTTGGTGTCCAACATATATGTGGACTGTCATATTGTTTGACTACGTAGCACAGACAGAGCAACAGCAATCCAAAGTCATACGATTCCTGTACCAACCATAGACCTGTAGCCTATTTCACCAAAATTGCAAAGTACATTATACTTATCTTGCTAAGTACACTTTGAGGAAGAAATTTTCAATTTAAGGATAAATTTATTAATTTTTATTATACTGAATTTATTACATTATCACAGCCAAAATGGCTGTGAAAATGTAATAAATTCAGTATAATAATTCTGCATACTTTTAATCATCAAATATATGCAGTCGTTAGTTCTATATGAAATAATGCATTTACGGAAAAATAAATGATTACTCTCTCTATTAAAGTATACTCATATATTTATTGATAATACTAAATTACCGGTAAAGCAAAATTTAAGAATGAGCCTTCTTTTTATTTCGTGAAATTTTGTCAAATGTTGATTTTATTGCGAAAAAATAATTTCCCCATGTTAAATCCCCATAGACATTTCAGAAATAGTGGACCGATTTTCAATATTCAACTTTTGTTTTCTTAGATCATTTCCAAGGCTGAAGCTATCTAGCCAGGTTTCGGAAGTCAATTTCCAAAATTAATTATTTTTCGACTCCTCCCCCAGCTCCTCCACCTCCTTTTCCCCCATGTTAAATTCAAATGAATTTTTCGTAATAGCATCAATATGTGACGAAATTTCACGAAATAAAACAAAGGCTCCTTTATTAAATTTTGATAAAATTTAATATTATAAAAAAATATATTGTTATTGCATTGCTCATAGGGCCGTAAAATTTGGGCAGGTTTCATGAAACAGACAGTAGGTCATCTCAAGTTGTGACGTATCAGGGCCCATGTTTATAAAATGTTCTGAGCACATACTTCATTCTCGTGCTAAAAATCTTAGTTGTATTGGTTAAGGCTGAGATGGCTTGGCTCATACATGACCAGTTACAAATTAATCAATCTCGTGCCAAATACTGATTCTTAGGCAGGGCTCCAGATAAGCTGCGTATTTGCTTAAATACCCAATTAAAATTGCCAAAACCCCAATTGAAATCAGAAGTAGCGAGTATCAAAAAGCAATAATATTTTTGTGGTACCTTTATCATGCTACAGAAAACAGTAAACAGACCACAAATATAGCATATTGTTTCTTATTTTCCATGGAAACACATCTTGGTATTTCATTAGAATTGTCTCCAAGGAGACAATTCTAATGATATGCCAAGACATGTTTTCATTTCGAAGCAAACTATTCAATAATTGCTATCTTTCGATGTGTAAACAGTAGTGTGATTTTATTTTACCCAATTAAAATTTTGAAATACCCAATTACTTCAGAAATGATGGAGTGAAAATACTCAATTACTAATTCCTTATCTGGAGCACTTTTTAGGTATCAACATTACCAACAAGTTTTCATTATCTCATCACCGATAATCAAGCAGGGATATAGCTTTCGTCCTTGTACGTACGTACATTCGTTCGTTAGTAACACCTTTCATCTTTCAATAACTCATGAACCGCTTCACCGATATCGATAATATTTTACCAGACTGCACATGTGTTTAGTGATGGTGCTTTGTTTTGCATACAACCCACATCCCATCACCCAAGGTCATTGAGGACTTGTGTACACCTTGTTTGTACGGCAAAATTGTAAAGGCAAAAATGGTAAAAGTTTTGTGGTTTTTTTTTTCTTTCTTTTTTTATTATCATGTTGTATTTTTTTTATTATTATTATTATTATTATCAAGGCTGCCAGCGAGGGGATAAGCTTCGTTTAACGATGCCATTTCTTGTTTTCTTTGCTTCTCAGCAAAAAAACATGTTGCTACCACTCATTTCAAATACAGATACTTTCATTGCGAAATGAAGAAAATAGAAAAATAACTTAGATACTATCATGAAATTGGTTAAGGCTTTTTGTGTTGTTATGCCACCGGGTTTCGAAGAAACGGGTGGCATATAGTGTTTGGACCGTCTGTCCGTCTGTCCGTCCGTCCGTCCGTCTGTCCGTCTGTCCGTCTGTCTTGTTTCTTGTTTACCAATGTATTCTCGGGCTGTGTAGCTGCATCGAACAAAAATAGATGCCAGTATTGCCAGGCTAGCTAGAAAACTAGTTTCACCCTTAGACCGCTACACACAACAATTGTTGTCTCTTGTTCCTTTTATATCTTGCCATATTTCTCAATAAAAACATGGTTTGACAGCACTTCAGAATCATTTCCAATGGAAATGATTCTGAAGTGCTGTCAAAGCATGTTGCAAATTATTCTAAAGTGCTATCAAAGCATGTTTTTGATGATAAAAATGGAAAATAGAAAATAAACAGCTGACGACAAAAAATTAAGATAACGGTGTAAGGGTTAAGGTTAAATTGTATGTATAGACCACCGCATTGCAGCTAGTATATTGATTACTCTAGTCATTTTGTGAACATTCATTATTTTTATTCAAGTTTAACTGTGATTAATTATATATGCTTCATGTACACATGTAGCACACCTACATTCACCCAGTGGCATATGTTGTTTTTAATGACTTTCTATGACAGTCCGTGTATGTGTCTGTGTCTGTCAGGGCTGAATATATAGAGTTTTCATTGTAAATATTCAGTACTGATTTTGGGATTTTCCCCCCATTTGTACATGTATTTGTATAGGTAATATATGGGATTTAGTACTAAACCCATTGACCCGGCCTTAAATGACCTTAGTTGTTGATAGGCCGTTAAACCCTAACAAACAAACAAACAAACAAACTGTCATTTTGTGTGTCGAGTTTACTTGTATACTCTTGTATTCTGCTCTTGTCATTCTGTTAATTTTGATGTAATTTCCTCTGACATGTAATGAGGATCTTACGTGATTTAATATGGTATTTTTACCTTAAGTCTATTCCCCAGCAAATAGACAGATTTATTTCAGAATATAAAATTATGGTTCTGGGGTTCCGCTCCGAGGTCGAGTTTAGTAGCGACCATCTTGGATGATGGCAAATTTTATTTAGTGGATGTCTACCTTGTCAGTCGTGCAGTCTATCTGGATAATGTTACCAGAGCACAGATTGCTTGAGTCACTTCTGCCTACAACTGCAACAAAGTGTATATGCACATTTCATACAAACAAACAAACAATCAGTCAACAATTTGAATAAATATCATATTAAATCAACACAGATTGTATATTCTGGTTATTGTATTAGTTGTGTACATTGATACTTTGACCATGTAATGTGTATTCTACACAGTCTCTTTTTACATATTTAGTACATTAATGTATTATGCTTTTAATACAGTTAAACGCCCATTTTATGCAATAAATATTGTTACACTTTTTAAAATATTGCAAACATTGCGAGTGTATTTTATCGATTACATGTGTATTACATTGATTGTACAAATTTTATATTGTGTTGATATTGAGGAAGTTTATCACTGTTGTGTTTTTATAGAATTATATTGCATGTACCGTAGGTCGGCCAGCTGAGAAAAAATAATTTGTGAAATACGAAGTTTGTGACCAGTGTAGCTCCAGATCAGACTGCACGTCCGTGCAGTCTGATCTGGAGCTACACTGTTCACCGGTGAATGATGGTTGTGACTTGGCTATCGGCCGTCAAACTGTTAGACCATGCTCTGTGTGACTTAGCTACAATATTTCGCCTACGATAGCCATCTATCATCGAGGGGAGAATATCGCAGTGAGGTAGCAATTTTTTTTTCTATGTGTGACTGTGCGAGGTAATTGGTATGTAAACATGTTACAAATATCGTGTGGTACCTTTCTCAACCGATGGCCCATATGAGACACACCATGTGATTTTGTACCTTCGGACATCTGCGTAATTTCATTAAATACGTTTACAAAATTTAAAATATTTTTTCACAAATAAAGTCGAAAGTTGACAAAATTTTCAGAGTACATGCGCCATTTACGGAAAATATTGTAAATCTCGTGAACCTATTTCATGAACTTACACTGGTGTCCGAAGGTACAAAATCACACGGCGTATCTCATTTGTGCCCTGCCGTGAAAGATGGGCTTATTGAGTGTTTGACTAGTGTAGCTCCTGATCAGAAACCAGTATATTACGGCCTGATATGATGTTTCTATAAAAATCATGAGGCCAGTGTCTCCCCCAGCTTAACCCTTTCACCCCTAAGTAACTGGAATGGATTTTGATCTGTTAATTTTGCAGCCAATTCAATCATCACAAAATGTTTTTCAGACTAGTCCATTCATGAAAAAGGGGTACTTTTTGTTCTCAAAAATATGAAAATTACTTTCAAAAAGTGCAGATCCTGATGTCATAGACGGCTTGTTGTGAGCCAGCTCATCTGGATCTGCACTGTTTGCATAAACCGCAGGTTCAAAGGGTTAATAGTGAGCAGTGTAGACCATGATCACACTGCACAAATACACATACCGATTTAGGTCTATGCTGGTTGGAAAGTTAATAAGCCCACATTTATATATATGTGACTGACTGGAGAGATGTGGTGTATGGCATTTGTGACCAGTTAGATGCACAGGCTGATCTGGATCTACACTGCTCGCAAAACCCATAAGCCCCATTTCTGTAGTGACAGCCACATGTGACTTGGTAAACATGTACCGGTAATGTAACATATACACATATAGCTTTATTCACTCATTGTCGTCAGATTTTACAATTATTTTTTTTTCAAGCGCGCCATCCATCGGTAATTTGTGTTATATCTGACTTGTGTTATAATGATTTATATCTCCGCAACCATAAGTCGGGGTCATGTTAAACTTCATTCACCTGTTTTCTTGCGTCCATGTTTTCATTCCATGGACGACCCATGTGACTCTCATGCTCAAAGTTAGGGCCAAATGTCTGTGTTAGTTAAACAATTTGCGTTAAAGTTGTATAAAATGACTATCATATGCTTCGGCGGGCTTGCTATGCGAACCGTGGTCATCAGTAGCCTATTTCACCAACATTGAAAAGCATACTTTGAGGGAGAAATTTTCAATTTTAGGATAAATTTATTAATTTTTATTATACTGAATTTATTACATTATGGCTGTGATAATGTAATAAATTCAGTATAATAATTCTACATACTTTTAATCATGAAATACATGCATTTGTTAGTTCTATTTGAAAGAATGCATTTCAGGAAAAATAAATGATTAATCCCTCAAAGTATACTTTGCTAGAAAAGTATACTTTGCAATGTTGGTGAAATCGGCTACTGGTCATACGTGTGAGCCAAGACCACCGGGTGATATGTGGCTGTCAGTGGAGAAATGGGATTTATGTGTTCTGCGACCTGTGTAGATCCAGATCAAATCCATGTTTTCATTCCATGGACGACCCATGTGACTCTCATGCTCAAAGTTAGGGCCAAATGTCTGTGTTAGTTAAACAATTTGCGTTAAAGTTGTATAAAATGACTATCATATGCTTCGGCGGGCTTGCTATGCGAACCGTGGTCATCAGTAGCCTATTTCACCAACATTGAAAAGCATACTTTGAGGGAGAAATTTTCAATTTTAGGATAAATTTATTAATTTTTATTATACTGAATTTATTACATTATGGCTGTGATAATGTAATAAATTCAGTATAATAATTCTACATACTTTTAATCATGAAATACATGCATTTGTTAGTTCTATTTGAAAGAATGCATTTCAGGAAAAATAAATGATTAATCCCTCAAAGTATACTTTGCTAGAAAAGTATACTTTGCAATGTTGGTGAAATCGGCTACTGGTCATACGTGTGAGCCAAGACCACCGGGTGATATGTGGCTGTCAGTGGAGAAATGGGATTTATGTGTTCTGCGACCTGTGTAGATCCAGATCAGCCTGTACAGGATCTGCACTGTTCGCCATTTTGACCTGCCATCAATGAAACATCCATCATGCTTTTAACAAACAATCTTGATCATTATCAGGCTACAAGAGTATACTATTTGATCAGGAGCTAGACAGGCCATAAACCCATAAGCCCCATTTCTCTAGACACGGCCACATTGAGGAGTGATATGTCACGTGACATACAAAATGCTTATTCTATGCATCCTGTATTATTGTAACTGTTATCAATGGTATGGGCGGATTCAGGGGGTGGGGGGCGGACCCGGTGCGCGTCCCCCCTAAAATTTGCCGAGTTTTACAAGTTACAAGGCACGTTTCTACGTTCGCTTTGTGAATTTATTGTTTATTGGGGGGTGCAGCCAAAAAATAAATGTTTTCAATCAAAAATCATGTCTAAACATACTCAGGCTGTGACAGTATCAATATTTTTGCTCCAAAATGCGCCAGAATGCAGGAAATGCGATGTAGATTTCAAAACTTTTCCGGGGGGGGAATGCACCCAGACCCCCCTAGTGCTATCCAGAGCTCAGCTTGGTCTACGAACGAGCTACGTTCGTTTGATAATATAGTCAAGTATTGCAAAATAGTTGCGCACCCCCTAACCCGAAATCCTGGATCCGCGCCTGAATGAGACACGCCATGTGAGTGATTGTGTACCTAAGAGCATGAGCAATATCTCGTGAAAAATATTTACAAAATTTACGATATGTTTCGTAAATGACGTCGAAAGTTGACGAAATTTCTGTAGCTAATGCGGAATTCAATTCCGCATTTACTATGAAAATTTCGACCTCATTTACAGAAAATATCACAGTTTCTGTAAGTATATTTCATGAAATTGATCAACTTTTAACACCTTAGACCGCTACTCACAACAATTGTCGTCTACTGTTGCTTTTATATCTTGCCTTATTTCTCAATAAGAACATGGTTTGACAGCACTTCAGAATCATTTCCAACGGAAATGATTCTGAAGTGCTGTCAAAGCATGTTGTAAATTATTCTAAAGTGATATCAAAGCATGTTTTTGATGATAAAAATGGAAAATAGAAAATAAACAGTAGACGACAAAACAATTAAGATAGTGGTGTAAGGGTTAACTTGTTGCATGCTGGAAAACCTGTGGGCTGTAAATAGTGAAACTAATATCAGACGACAATACATTATATTGTCTTTTATTTCTCTCTGTATGACAGCTGTTGCTGGGTCGAATATTGATAGGCCCTGGCTGTTGATAGGCCGTTAAACACAAATATACAAACAAAACCCTGTAAATATCATGAATATGTCATGGAACTTCATTACGTTCGGAGAACGCAATTCTAATGAAATTCCAAGGCATATTTTTTTACAGAGATAAATACTCCTAATTTGTTGGCTATTAGTTTCACCACCGGTATACACATAGTTAATGTGCAACAGGATAACAATATAAAATTGTATTTTTTATATTAAGGGTGGGAAATTGCTCGAAGAATTTCCATACCTGGATATAAAGCTGTAAATGCTTGTTTAAAGGTTGTTTGTATCAGCCCACAACCTACACACAGCACCATATGTGACCAGTCATATTGCCTTTGTTATATCATGTGATACTGCAACACATTTTATTTTATTTTAACTTTTAACAACAACAACAACACGTACTGAAACTTCCAGAAGCCCTCCGATTCAAGGTATGTATTATTTTATTTTGTCCTTATTGTTTAACGGATTTTGATGAAATATGGTGCATCAAATGCGTCTTGTTAAGCTGCATTTGATGGTCTCGGTACTTTGGCTCAAACTTCTGTCGTTTTTGCGAAGAATCGATTTCCGTGTCTACTGACAGGGAAATTGGTTCTTGTAAAAACGACATAAGTATGTGCCGAACTCTCGGGACCAGCAAATGCAGCTACTCAAGTCGCGTTTGCTGCGCCATATTTCTCATCAAAATCCATTGCCTATTAAGGAAACTATCAAATAATACTTTGGAGTGGGCGCACTTTCAACACGTTCAGCCATTGTTGTTGTTGTTGTAACCACGTGATCATGCACATCAAACTCTATATCACCGGTTGAGACACTATTGAAATTGACCCAATCTATAGAGTTTTGCAGAATGTTTTGTCTCATAATAACATTTTATGACATTCTTTGTCAATGAAAATAAATATCTATATAACTAGCATAGTGTTGTGTACTTTATTTATTTTACAGCAATTACAAACCTGTGCGAGGGCACTTATATAGGTTTCATTATAGGAATGAATGGCCTTTTTGTGGAATTTATCGGGGTATAAACTTGGAAAAGTCGCGAAAAAGCGATAAAAAATTACAATTTTCAAAGAAAAAAAAGAAATAAAAAATAATAATTTTTTTTTATTTTTTTTCGAAAATTGTAATTGTTTAAGGCCTCGTCCAGAATTCCCGCGACTTTTCCAAGTTTATATCCCCGATAAATTCCACAAAAAGGCCATTCACTCCTTATTATAATTCCAGCATTTGAAATAAATTCATCAAGAAAATGTGTTTATTTTCCGTTTTCTTAAGAATTATTTTAACTGCGCTTCACGGTTACGTAAAGTAGTTCGGCGTGGGAGTTTACTGGGATATAAATTTTGGACAGACTTGCTACGGGCAAATCAAATGTTAGGGAATTGTGTAAATATTTTTTTGCTGGAATTATAGGACAGATGAAGACGTAGGGCGGTCATTAATGTGGAGGAAACCGGAGTACTTGGAGGAAACCCACTTGTCCGATCTGACGACCACCATACCATCTCACATACTGCCCCAGTGGAGGAGCGAACCGAACCCTGTGACGCATTGGTGAGGAACGCACTCGTTACCGATTCCACTGGACAACCAACAATCGAATTACGATTCATCTTTACCGGAATCCTGACCAGAGACCTGGTTTGGCCCTGATGTACGTCTTTGGCTTTCTTGTATGTGAGAGTTGAATCTGGTTGTACCCGTTATAATTTATGAGTAATATGATTAATCGTAATCCAAGTGATCCAAGGTCCGGTTATTCTAATTTCAGGCTGAATATATATTTATTTCGATGTAAATATTCCGTTCTGATTTTGGGATTTTTCTCCCAATGCATCGGGTTGAATACGGGATCGAACCCATTGGCCCAGCCTTAAATGACCTTAGCTGTTGATAGTCCATTAAACACGAATAAACAAACAAACAGCGATTGCAAACAAGGGCGAGGGCACTTACATACATGCTTTCATTAGGACAGATGAAAGCACAGGGCGGTCATTAATATCACATTATGTGGGAGGAAACCGGAGTACTCGAAGGAAACCCACTTATCCGATCTGACAACCACCAGTGGCCACATTGGTGCGGAGCGCACGCTTTACCGATTGCACTAACCAGACAACCAACAACCATATACTAATTACGTTATTCGTTTGTTGGATGTTACCCACCATGACAACAAGAGACATCTGTGATGGGAGAAATGTGGTTTGGGGTTTTGCGACCAGTGTAGATCCAGATCAGCCTGTGCATTCGCACAGTCTGATCAGGATCTGCACTGATCACCATTCTATCATTGAAACATCTGTCGTGCTTCTAAGTAGCACAACAGATGGTTATCAGGCTACATGAGTGCGATTTGATCAGTGGCTACCCTGGTCCAAAATCCCATAAGCCCCAGGGGCCCGTTTCACTAAACTTCGTACGACTAAAATGTTCGCAAGTGCAAATTTAGGATCGTCTGTAAATTTCAAGTGATGGATTTACATGTATTGAGCATAGGCTGTATATGCAGCCGATGCTCAATAATTGTAAATCCAATAAGTGTCTACAAGAAAACATTGTTAATGAGAAATTTATAGACTATCATAATTTTGCACTTACGAACATTTACGTTGGCTCCAGTTCTCCAGTCACAGCCACATATGTTGAGTGCTTGTTCAGTGTACATAGCTTCTATTACATCCAGTTTGGTTAGCACACAGGTTCAGCCTGCCGTGGATGTGAAGTTTCTATTAGTAGCGCAGACGGATCAGCGCCTAAACTAGCTGGGAGAATGGAAACTTTAGGCCATAACAAAGTACTTTGGTTCTCAGATATCGCGGCGTCTGAAAAATCCCTGCGCGTCAATCTTTGTATCGTCATGGAGAAATACAATCGTACTGTAAATTCGCCACAAGATCAATAAAAAACACTACCATGCATAACTATGTCAAATCCAATTATGTCTGGCGAAAATCTGGTGATTTTTCACATCTAGAGATCTGGAATTAAATGACCTTAGCTGTTGATAGGCCGTTAAACACCAACAAACAAACAACACATCTAAAGAGGTTATAGTAACTTGTTATTATAGAACATATATGCATCTGACACCTTCAGACAAATGCATCTGACAAATTCAGAGACGAATATCTCCAACAAACAAAAATACATGTACAGTGAAACCTAGCTAAACCGGACACCCTGGGAGGTCCCCAGGGTGTCCGGTTTAGCGAGGTCTCACTGTAAATCAGGCATTTGATTATTCCGATTCATAGTTGTGTTCCATCCGATCAAGAAAATGCGTTCTCACCGGAGATAAATGACCAAGAAACCCATTAAAATTATTATCACAAACGTGTCTTTTTGTCCGGTTTAGAGAGGTTCCACTGTATATTAAAAAATATAAATAATCCACCCTCCCTCGTGATATTCCGAAAATTCAGTGTCCGAGAACCTTTTAGTACCTTTTTATGACCTTGGGTTCTTTCCAGAATGAGGAATGGGTTGTGGTTCACTAAACTTCGTACGACTAAAATGTTCGTAAGTTCAAATTTAGGATAGTCTGGAAATTCCAATTGATGGATTTACATTTATTGAGCATAGACTGCAAATGCAGCCTATGCTCAATAAATGTAAATCCATCAATTGTTTACAAGAAAACATTGTTAATGTGAAATTTACAGACTACTATTATTTTGCACTTACGAACATTTCATTTAAGTCTTACGAAGTT
The DNA here is from genome assembly GCA_029237695.1 of Conchocele bisecta. Taxonomy (NCBI): domain Eukaryota; kingdom Metazoa; phylum Mollusca; class Bivalvia; order Lucinida; family Thyasiridae; genus Conchocele; species Conchocele bisecta. The sequence continues at coordinate 33,368,346 of CM055269.1, read as the reverse complement.
TTGTGAAACGGACCCCAGGACTTCAATACTGAAGGTTGTGCGTTCAAAACTTACCCTACAATTCTCATGTGCTGCCAGAGTATGTATTTTTGCTGAGAAATTTGTTAAAGTGTTTTCCGCCTTTTGAGGGTTAACCCTTTCAACACCACATGTCTGTATAGTGGTATTAGCAAAACGTGTAGATCCAGATGAGGCGGCTCGTGACGAGCCGTCTCATATCAGCATGATCAGGAGCTACACTTTGTATGCGACTGTTTTAAATAATCAAAGTACTGAAAGTACTGACTGGCGGGAGACAGGTAGCCACTTGTGAATTTGCATACTCAGAAATTCCTTGTTAGAAATATA